>CM031239.1:385552924-385820424 GCA_018340775.1 Taxus wallichiana var. yunnanensis | reverse complement strand
ACAATGAGAAGTTGAAAAATCCAATGCCTTTCCAAGAAGTACAGCCATAAGGGGAGCCTTCTATAATGCCATTTTGTAGGAACACATTCCATGCTTCTTTCCCTTCCATGCTTCAGATTATCCATTTGGTACATAGCACTTTCCCTTGATGTAGAATGTCAATGATGCCTAAACCACGAATCTCTGAGAAGGTAATAGGTTTCCAATGCAAATTTTTTGAAACCTTTACTAGTGGAAGCTGATTTAACAAATATTGAAATTTATTTGTAAAACCCTAGAGGTTATTTCAGAGTCACATGCAATTGATAAAATAGTAAAGCACATATATGACGCAAGCAATAAGCAAATGATAAATTGAAACCCTAAGTACAAGATGGAAGAAAGAATACTTAGTTGATTTATAATAAATCCCAAAGTGTACAAGGCTGGAAAAGCGATGAAATAGAGTGCATATTATTGTTACCGTGCTCGAGAAAATTGTGTGATTTCTCGGAATAAGTTGGAACAGATGCAGGATGGTATTGGGGCCTCTAGGCCCACAGAGACCATGTTTGGGTACTGTGACTTCTCAAAAGCTAGAAAGTGGTTTTCATTGTGTCAAGAGTGTCACTAGTCTTTGTTGTTAATTTCCTATGTGTCACACTATGCACACAAAATTCACCTATAACCTACAAAACAAATGATCTCCTACAAAACCACAAAACACATCAAATCCTAAAAATAAAAAAAAATGCAAATGGGGAGTCGGACTAACCCCGAAAATCACCCAACTAAGTGAACTTATGTGATCTAGGCACTACACTACATTTCATACTCCATGTAGTTCTTTGTTTGTGTGTGTGTGTAGAATCGTGCCCTAGGAGGCTCTTGTGTAAGATGCACTTGATAGTGAGAAATAGCTAGATGTAGCAATGTAAATAGATGTGTGTATCTAAAAATGAACTTCCCCTCCTATGAAGTGCATGCAAAAGATGCGAGACCATTGTCCCTTGAATGAAGCTAGATGGATGTTTTGATGCTCTTAAAATGCCTTTGGATGATACCTTAAGTGGTGATAATATATGCTTAGAGGTTGTCCTTTATTGTGATCACGTAGCTTTGTATTTATATTATTACCTTGTTTAAATTTTGTAATCGGGATGTGGCCTAAAATCTTGACCCATAAGAAAACAAGATGCCCAAAAGATAAAAGAGGCCCAAAAGGGGTGAGCAAGATACAAAGAGGTCGAGGGTGCACTGAAGGGATGAGGGCATCTAGGGCGGCATCCTGGTTAGGTGTCCGTGTCTCAGAGTCAAGAAAGATAAAGAAATGAAGATAAAACTAGGTTGTAGGGTGTGTAAGACCAAAAAGAAAAATAGAAACAAAACAAAGATGCCAAATATAGTTGTCAATTACTATTTTTATCTCTTAGGAATCATATGAATAGTGTATGTGATTAGGACCTAGAAATGTACCCAAGTGTGTGATTTAGTGTCTACATTTACACCCACTTTATGCTTCGAATGAATACTCGATAACATAAATTAGATAAGATATGTGTACACGATAACCATGTAGATTGATGGCGAAAGTGTATTGAAGAGACAAGTGAAAATATGAAGTGATAAAAATGAAGCGTGGAAGCTAAGGAAGAGGAAGTGACCCTAGGGGTAGAGTGTATGTGTTATGTTGTTTTGTACCTTTTATTGTTGTCGCTTGTGCTTGCTGATGTGAGCCTACTTCTTGTTGCGTATTCGGGATGGACTGCAAAAGAAGAGCAAAAGAGTATTCAAAGTTGTGTATATGTGAAAAATCTTATCCAAGTATGTAAAAGCATGCAAAAGTATGTAAAAATGCACAAATTTAGTAAAAGGAACATGTGCATCGATCCAGTAAAGAGTGAAAAGGTTAGGAAGTGTCCTTGAGATGTTATAGAAGAGTGAGTTTTTGGGCGATCTCATGCCAAGAACGATATTTTTGGGAGATATCACGCCACAAAATAAGAAGTATTAGGGGAAAGGACTAGTGTTATTCTTGAACCCCGACTACTTCCTAAAATCTATACACCACTACGAGATGGTGTGATCATGTTTTAGTTTAGTTCAATCCAATGCAAATAGAAAAGGAGATAGAATGTGTTCGATTGTTGGAGGACTATGCATGTTCTCAGTGCAAACTATTGTGTAAATTGTTGTAAATTGTGCCAATCTGATAAAATAATTGTAACTACCCCTAGTAATAGGCACCCAAATAATGTCGGGAGCGCCTCGGCTCTCGTTTATATATTTGGGCGTTGGCTCTATGTTGTGTTGAGGACCCAAGTTAGATTTTGGTTCATATTGTGACTGTATTTGTGATTTTTTCATGTATAGTGCATGTATGAACTATGACTGTGCATTGCTAAATGGGGTGACTGATTCACCCAATGTCTACCCCCCTTGTTTGGGGTACATGCCACGTCACTAGGAGGTTACGGCCCAAAGGAGAGGATCGGACGTTGATCTAAAATTTATTCCCTACAAGGGGATGGAATGTTCTTGGTAGAAACCAAGGCACATGAAAAAAAAGTAGCTAAATGCATATGTTAGAAAAAGTGACAAGTATTCTATAGAAGACAAAGTGTAAACAAGCAATAGTGCAAACAAAGTAGACCGCAAAAGTGGGTTTCAAACATGGGACATCCCTCACAATTTCGCAAGACAATGGGGCTGAAGTGGCCAAAAACATATAAGAAATGAACAGACAAAACATAGGTCATAGCCCAAAAAAATGGCATATAATAGAATAAAATAGCAAGAAAATAATCAAAAACCATGGTGGTAAATAATGTTGGTGTGTGTATTTTCCACATCATCAGGTGAGTCATCTCACTTAGGTGAGATCGTAGGTCCATGTGTCATTTAGGGGTCATTATGAGATTCCCTTACGCATCAGCGCGTCAGTGCGTCATATGCATCATTAGGAGTTACACTTCTATTCTAGGAATGTAACTCCCCCTCTCTACTCGAGTTGTCATGATTGCAACACTGGGGGTTACTCAGCACCTCCTATATGTACACCCCATTTGATCTATGAGATAGAAGAGAGTTTTATGGCTTAACCAGGTTCTACCCATTTTTCGAATCTTTGCATCCACATTCGGTTGATGCTCGCTCCTCCCGAGATCTCTTCACGCTTACTGCTCGCACGCTCTATTGATGTGCACGCCGTCCCTCGTGATCCTCGCAAGGGTTTTCAAACCCTTTTTCATGGTATCGTGAGCCGAGGCGATGAGCGTGCCAACCCGAGTAGTTCGGGATGGGTGACCTCCGGAAAATTCCGAGAGTCACTTACCTCCTAATGTCGTTGGGCCTAATTGGGTGTATACGTGGTGGGCCCAAAGCTCACGTGGTCGCATCCGGCTTCATTGTGCGGCGGTGTGTTGGCGTAAGGTGATTAACATGATGAGATCCTCTCCACCACAAGTTTGAGCTTGTGGTGTGACGGAAAATTGTTTGGTATACGAGCGGATCTTGTGGATATGTGCACTCATCGGTTTTTCGCGTTTTTCAAGCTTCCGTCATGATTTATAGATCTCTCTCAGCGTGTTTCATAATGGATATTCCATTTGTGCTCTTCTTGCATTGATTCAGACATTTATACTTCCGTTCGGGTTTGATCATGGTTTGTTTGGGTTGTTGTTCGAGTTTATGGTGTTTTTCGAGATTCTAGTGGTTGTCTTTTTGGGTTATCTGTGTACTTCTTGCTGGTTACAGGTTATGTTCAGGTCTAAGGAGGAATACAAGTTTATTATGTTGAAGAGCCATTCTAACAGCTCACCATACTCTCATTGGTAGACAACTCATTTGCTTACACGTTGCTCGGTTCATAGTCGAAGTGGCTCTTGCTTCATTGCTTGTTCACCTGCGTTGAAAGTTTGCTCGCCGTTTGGATCTGTGGTGGTGTTCGCTGAAGGAATCAGCTGTGGTGTTCGCCATTTGAATCTGTTCTTGGCCGCATTGTTGTTCTTGGCTCACTATGTTTTTTTATTATTGTTGCAAACCTGCCTTGTTCCCTTCAAACGGCTCCTCCAGCGTCCTCTTCCATTGGAAAACGTTTTTGACTTTGCTCAGCCATTTTTGGGCGTTTTGGGAGTTTTTGGCATTTTGGGTCTTCAAACGGCTCCTCCAGCTTGTGCAAACCTGCAACACTTGCTCCCAGCACCTCCAGTGACCATTTTACACATCTCTAGCAACCTGCAACCTGCAACATCATATTCAACGGCTCAGTCTTTGCTTGAAACATTTTTGGGCGTTTTTTTGGTGTTTTTGGGCATTTTGGGTCTTTAAACGGCTCCTCCCGTGCAGACCTGCCACACCTCCCTCTAGCACCTGCGAAGACTTCTGGGCACGTGGCAAGCACCTCCCACCTCGCACAGTGGTCAACAGTCAAGAAAATAGCGGTTACACCAAGTAGAAGTGGGACGTGGCATCTCCTTGCTGTCTAGCTCCTTATGTGGCCTTGACACTCCAAAACGTGGGCCCACCTTATTTTTCTAATGTTTTAGGGTGTTAAAAAAATAAAACATTTCATTTGGCATGTAATAATTTTATTGTAAGGTTGTTTTGACTTGTATTACTTACCCTTCCTACGCTTGTCAAAGACGGAGGGCGAGGTCCGGGGTTGGCAGGAGGCTAACCCCCTCGCAGTCAAAACAAACCCCTACTAAAATTTTGTGCCATTTCCAACGAGTACTCACACGACACCCTTTGCACCCATTTCAGGCATTTTTTAATGTGTTTGCAGTGTCTAGTGCATTTTTCCATCAGTTGCTGGAATCGTAATAATGCCATAACTTTTGACTCGCACTCGTTTTTGAGCGCTTCCTTGGTCAAAGTTGCATGATTTCTTGCACTCTATGTGATGGCATTGCCAATTTTGTAAACGCACTACTTTTATAAAGTGTCGCATTCTGGGGGGTTGATTGTACTCTTGGGCCTACACACGTAGACGCATTATCGGCGAGTCCGACGTCTTGCACCTTGCATCTTGCATTTTTTTCATCATGGAGAGTGCTCTTTCTAGACATGAGTGTCGTAGGATCACCTTACAGACCTCCGCCACTTCTCACCGGGAGAGATACCTATTCAGCCTGGCGTGCTTCCATGGAACATTACTTCGCCTATGAGGGTCTTTCAGCCTTCTTACTTGGGCAGCCTCGCACCCACGATCATCGTCATCTAGAGGACTTCTTTGACACTTGAGACCATGTTTTTAGTCACATGATGATGCATGTCTCTCGTTCTCTCTGGTTTCACGTGGCAGACTCAGATCCACCTCATCATGTCTGGAGCATTCTTCAGTCCCTCTATGGAGACCCTTCACATACTGCCGCCATTGTTGTTGCTGCTGATTCAGTTGTCTCCTCCATTTCTTCGTGTGATGACAGTTCCACTGACACAGGCTCGCTTGGTTCTACTTCTGATGACGAGGATTGTGCATCTAGTTCTGATGTCGAGAGTACTACAGAGGACTCTTCTCCTCTTTCTCTCACTATTCCAGAGAGTGTTGACACTTCCCACATCTCATCAGATATCGAGCAGTCCCCTTCTCAGTCTCATATAGTCATCACACCCGCCTCCTTTCCACTTCCAGTGTGTGAGGCCCACTTCACTCCTCTACCTTCATTGGATGACTCATACCTATCATACATTGCTCTTCTGTTTGTTGAGCCCCCTCATTGGGACGAGTATCTGCCTGACCTTAGTTATCTTTTCACAGAGTCTACTTGTGATGCACTACAGTTCCTCATCCATCTACAGGTGTTTCAGAGGAGTTCATCATCTCTATTGTTGGGAGTTCCCCTTCCGGGAATCATGTCACTTCCACATTTCCAGAGACCTTCATTGATCCACCGTTGCTTGTGGATCCATTTTTTGTTGTGGGGGATGTTTTGTTGCCTTCACATCACTTGGACATCCTTTCTGTGGGTGTTCCTTTTTCACTCTGACAGTTCTACGCACATGGCATTACCTTCGGTTCCTTGGCACTCACTCGCTAGACCTATGTCACACTTTCGTGCACCAGACTCAGAGTTCTTCGTGTTGCTGCCTTCATTTTCCTTTGTGGAGTGGGGTGGACTTCCAGCACATCATTTCTGTCCTTCCTAAGGGCAGGCACACAGTTCATTGCGGGTGGCTCTTCTTCAGTCCAGAGGCAGACGATCTCATCATCGACATTCTTCTGGGAGACTTCCTAGAGCTGCAGAGTTCAGATCCATCCATGGCATCTTCTGCATTCCTCTCATCTCCCTCTTCTTCTCTCTTCTTCTTCTTTCCGAGAGATTGCCTCCTTGTACATGGGTACCCTTTTAGATATGTCTATGGTCGGGACCCATTTTTGGCATCTTTCTTAGATTAGAGAGTGTTTTTTTCTCTTATGGTGGATGTTTTTCCCACTGGGTTTTCCTTCACTGCTTGGGACTTCTTTTCTTGTACATGGGTACCTCATCAAAGCTTTGTGTCGGGACCCTTTTCTCTTTTCGACTTTCTACCTTATCCTAAGTTACGATGAAGGGGGTGTTGGTGTGTGTATTTTCCACATCATCAAGTGAGTCATTTCACTTAGGTGAGATTGTAGGTCCATGTGTCATTTAGGGGTCATTATGATATTCCTTACCTTACGCATCGGTGTGCATCATATGCATCATTGGGAGTTACACTTCTATTCTAGGAATGTAACTCCCCCTCTCTACTCGAGTTGTCATGATTACAGCATTGGGGTTACTCAACACCTCCTATATGTACACCCCATTTGATCTATGAGATAGAGGAGAGTTTTATGGCTTAGAAAGTTCCGCCCATTTTCGAATCTTTGCATGCACATTCGGTTAATGCTCACTCCCCGAGATCTCTTCACGCTGTCGTTTGCACGTCCTTTGATGTGCACATCGCCCTCGTGATCCTCACTTGCGGGTTTTCAAACCCTCTTCAAATAGGTCTTGCAAAGAAAATGTTGCACTTGAAGACCTGTTATCATGTTACAAAGATAGAAAGTATGTCAAAACGTTTATGTTCGATATAATTAGTGTGCTAGTAAGAATATGAAATAGTAAATAAAATAATAATAGCACTTGTGATGTGTAAGAGTAAAATGTAGATTCCCCAAGATCCTCGGTGGGACTAGGAAGAGGTACAAGTGCACAAACATCATTGTTGTGTGTAAAGATCTATAAAAATTTTGCATTCACAACTAGAGAACAAGTGAACACACATGTGTCTATGATAAAGATAATGGAATACAAAATATTTGGCTAACATAGTAAGCAAAGTGTACATGTAAGTATAAGCAACCAGAATAGATGCAACCAAGATATGCAATATGTTGTGTATGAATGAGATGGAATAGTATGCAATGTGAATGTGATAGGAGCAATGTTCCCCTTGAGTGGATGTGGATGAGAATGAGATGAGGTTAATTTATAAAAGACCCCTCAACATCAATAATGAACCATAGAACAAGAGTGTGTCATCGAGATATGGTTTGAAAGTGAGATGCTAGAAATGATTGATCATGAAACGTATAGTTTGAAAGGATAATGTGGCGAGGTTCATTTCAGATTCATACCTTCAGCAGTCATATATGAACCATGGAACTAGAGTGCATCATAGGGTAGTATATTGTTTGAAATTCTAATGCTAGAATGATGTATCGTGAATGTGTCGAGTTTCAAATGTATAGTATATACGATATGAGGTTCATGACTATAGTATGACCTCAATAGTCAAGTGTGAACTCGTAGCACAAGAGTGTGTCATAAGGTAATGATGATATGACATCATATCAAGGGGTTTGTAATGATGATGCTAAGGAAATATTATACATTTAAGGAAGGAGCATTAAGTGCATGAGATGACAGCGAAACATTTAATAAAAATGCAAGGGGAGGAGAATATGTGTGATTCCCCTAAGTGTGCCAATGATAGAGATCTATGTTGATAAGAAATTTGCATAAAATAAATCAATAAATTGCAGAAGATAACACAATAAAAGATATATGGGGGCCAAGATGCCCAAATAATCAATATATGTAGAATAATACCCTTAAGGTAGGGTAACACCATACAATGCTCCTTAAGGAAGGAGTAACTCCACAATCTCCCAAGATGGGAATCCACTTCGAGGGGGACACCTCCAATATACCTCTACCAAGTAGAAGACTCAACTCATACATCCATGACATTGATACTCACATCCCTTATATAGACATACATTACTCTTAATATATGGGTAACACCTAATCCCAATGTAGGCCGACTCATTACCCGATATAACTAATTCTTATGTGACTCCATTATAACTAAGGGGATGTGTGCCACATGTTGGCATCTCTATCAACCCATAAACATTATATTATCAGATCCAAAGGTACATAGCATTTCCTCCCTTTTGACATGTTTTGTTCACAAAACATAAGAAGAAGCCATATAATGAGTGTGCTTTAAATTATTGCACACTTGTCCCCATGCTTGATCATTCAACCATCCATATGAAATCATATTGCGTGATGCTACTCCACACCTGATTCCATATTCCATTGTGTTCATCCGATTCCATCATGGTCCATATGTGTTCCTCCTGACATCCTTGTATATCCATAATTATTATTCATGTGATTCCATGTCATACAATTATTGTTCCATTGATTCCATGTATAGGGAAAGTTATTACTCCTCTAATTCCTCTGTATATCCATATAAATTTCTGACCTCATGTATCCTAGCATGCCTCCATGATTTTTTCCTCTCATGATGATGTGGATATCTATATGGTGCAACCTTAATATGCTCAACCTTATCGATCTTTTCCTCTACTTTCTTTTCCTCTTCCAACTTGTTATTTATTTCTTTTTCTCTTAAGTAGAGAAATTGTTTTTGAATTTTTCATCTTGTTCTTCATCCTCTCCTTTTGACTCCTCCTTATTCCCTTCTTCACCATCTTCAAATTCATCTTCATGATCCAATTTTACATTATTTTTTTCCTTGCTAAGTTTGATATCTCGCAATGTAATTTTCTTTCTCTTGTACCATAATTTCATGAATTTCTTTTGCACATTAATATTAATTATTCCCAATGTCTCTAACTAAGATATCTAAGAAAAATATCCATACCATCCATATCTAAAGCATAAAAATCTGAATGTAAAACATATTTATCCATAGAAAGCTTTAAATCTTCAAAACTTGAATATGCTTACCATCCATTTGAGATTCCTTGATATGTTTTGCTTGAACATGTAGATGTTGAGCTACATCCATATTGATGAAGTTATATTTTCTAGCTAGGGTTTATGAAAACAATTACCTTTTTCCTTTGAATGTGCCCTTCAAACTGAAATATTGAAGCTTCCTTCCCTGGAGATGCATTATTTGAACTTGTATCTCGATCTATTGTCTCTCCTTCTAAATCATGTGTAGCAACTTCAACCTCAACATTTTCTTCTTCTTCTTCTTCTTCTTCTTCTTCTTCTCGATATTTCCTCTTCCTCACTATTATCATTAAATTCTTCTACTTCCTCTTGCTTTTCTTCTTTTTGTTTCCCATCTGTCCATGAAAACTTGTTCCAGTTCCTCCAAAGACCAATTAGAATTTTCCTTTTCTAACTCAGAAAACCAAATCTATGCAGGGCCACTAATCCAAAACTTGAATAACCAAATATTTGATGGTTTAGAGAATTTATCCCTAAATTTGTTCCACCATTCTCTAGCATCAATCATGTCATCTCCAAAAAAGTTACCATCCCCATGATCCACAAAACTACGGTTTTAGGAATAGACCCTTTTGATCAAAACTTATTCTAACCTTTCAACTAAAGTTCGACCAAAAATAGAAATCACAAAACAAAAAACCCAATTTAATTTTTGAGATATTTCCGAAAATGTAATAAATTTAGGAAAATTCCTACAATTACGGCCTGCGGAGTAAAATATTGAAAAAACATAAAACTGCAATAACTCTGACAAAATAAATCCAAAAATTCTGAAATTTCAGTGGTATCACCTTTACAAATATTAACATCAACCCAAAAACTATATTTCCTAATTTGTCATTATTCAGAAGATATAGATGAAACCTTAGAATTAGGGTTTCAACCCTAAAACGGACACATCTTTCACAAAACAACTCTAAAAATATGAAATTTGGAGGGAATATCACTTGAATTATGTATCCACTCCCCACAAAAATAATATGAAAAATTCTAATTCTATCTCCAGATATAGGTGAATCACCAACATTAGGGTTTCATCCCACAAATTGCCCGGATCGTTGCTCTGATACCACTTGATAAGAACTTTGCATATAATAAATCAATAAATTGCAGAAGATAACACAATACAAGATATATAGTGGGCCAAGATGCCCAAATAATCAATATATGTAGAATAATACCCTTAAGGTAGGGTAACACCATACAATGCTCCTTAAGGAATGAGTAACTCCACAATCACACAAGATGGGAATCCACTTCGAGGGGGACACCTCCAATATATCTCTACCAAGTAGAAGACTCAACTCATACATCCATGACATTGATACTCACATCCCTTATATAGACATACATTACTCTTAATATATGGGTAACACCTAATCCCAATATAGGCCGACTCATTACCCAATATAACTAATTCTTATGTGACCCATTATAACTAACTAAGGGGATGTGTGCCACATGTCGGCATCTCCATCAACCCATATACATTATATTATCATATCCTAAGGTACATAGCATGTGGTGATGTGAGAGATACCATGCCATTGTGGGAGAGCATCATCTTTGTCATGATAAGAGAGAGGGCCAATACAATGGGAGGTAGAAACAACAGTAGGACCATGTCATGGTGGCGGAGTTTGAAATGTGTCTTGACCATCAACGTAAGGAGTATTTTCTTTCACAAAATAGATTCGTTGGAGCTTATGTGAGATTAATGACACACTGCAGAGGCCTTGATAGGAGAAGAGGATGGACTTATTTTGGGCAGCAGTTTCTTAGATGGACTTGGTAATGTTGTCGATGACTTGAGTGGTGGTGGAGTTAGACCGATTTTCAAAGGAATACACTTAGGAGGTCCTTGAATTCCATTAGTAATGATGGTATGATGTTCTTGAGATATAGATGAATCATATTTAGGGACCCATTGATATGTATCAATTGGTGATTTAGAAATAGTATTTTGTGTAGCAAATGAGATAAGAACATAATGCTTAAGGTGGTCAATTTTTTAGTGCAGAGTATAGCAATCATTATCATTATGTCCATTGATTTGATGGTAATTACAATATAGACTACCTTGATATTTTGCAATCCGATAAGGAGGATAACAATGAGTAGATGGTAAGTTGATCAAGTGATAAGTGAGGAATTTCGGAAGCATATTTTGTTGCTTAGCATTGAGATCAAACTTGAAAGGCGCAGGGAGCGGCAAGATTTTAGGTTGACTGATATGAGCACATGTAGAAGACATAGAATGAGGATGAGAAAAATAACTAGCATGAGCCTGAGAAGCATCCTTAAGATGTTGGATTTCATATTTAAGAGATGTTGTCATGGATTACATAGTCTAAAATTAATCTTGAAATAAATAATGTGAAGCTTGGATTGACTTGCAAATAGATTGATTAGAATCGAACCAAAAGAATCATCAAAAATACAAGTGAAGATCACTTTGACATGAACATGCGGTGTATCACTAGGGATATATATAGTGTTTAGGGATTTTATAATAACATTTTTGCAAGATGGGTGCATTCAAAGTAATTGATAAAAGGATACTTGAGAAGCTTGAGAAGCCATGAAAGAATAAAAACAGGATCCAAGAGTATTCGAATGAAATGGGTTCTCAAATGATTTAACAAAAATTAAATTTTGTAAAACCCTAATTACATATTAACATATGATAAATAAGAAATGAAGCACATATCTAACCTAAGAAATAAGGAAATGATAAATTGAAACCCTAAGTGCAAGAGGGAAGAAAGAAGACTTAGTTGATTTGCAATAAATCCCGAATCATGACGGGACTCATGCAAAATTAATGAAACAAGTGTAGATTATCATCACCATGCTTAGAAAATTATATGATTGTCGATTAAGATGGATCATAGCGATTGGGATGGTACTAGGGCGCCTAGGTGTTAGAGACCCTATCTATCACCTCTAACTACTCAAAATCTCATAAAATCATTTTCTTTGATCGCAATAGTGTCACTAGTCTTTGTTTTTGATAGAATGTATGTCACATTATGCCCATAGAATTCACTTGTAACATACAAAATAAATGATCTCTGCAAAAACTCAAAACACGTTAAATCCCAAAAATAAAAAGATGCAAATGGGGAGTCGAAATGGCCCCCAAAGGTCACTTTGACCGAGTGAACTTGTGATCCAAGAATTGCACTACATTTCAAACTCCATGTAGTTCTTTGTGCGTGTGTGTAGAATTTTGAAAAATACACTTGATAGTGAGCAATAGCTAGATGTATCAATGTAAATAGATGTGTGTATGGAAATATGAAATTCCCTCCTATGAAATGTATCCATAAGATGTAGTCTCTTGTCCCTTGAATGAAGCTAGATGGACGCTTTTATGCTCTTAGAATGCCTTTGGATGACACCTTAGGTGGTGATAATATATGTTTAGAGCTTGTTCCTTTATTATGATCACATAGCTTTGTATTTATATGATTCCCTTGTTTAAATTTTGTAATTGACAACTAAAATTTCAACCCATAAGAAAATAATATGCTCAAAAGAAAAAAGAGGCCCAAAAGGGCGATAAAGATAAAAAGAGGGGGCGAGGGCCCTGGGCACTAAGCGTCTGGTGAGAATTGATGTATGGAGTCAAGAAAGATAAATCAATGAAGATCGGGACTGGGTTGTAGGGTGTGTAAGACCAAAAAAAACCAGAAACAAAACAAACATGCCAAAGATAGCTATTAATTACTAGTTTTATCTCTTTAAAATTATATGAATCGTGGTATGTGATTAGGACCTAGAAATGTACCCAAGTGCGTGATTTACTATCTACAAAAGCATTGGTCCAAAGGAATTCTTTGAGCATTTCTTCTATTTTTCACAAACTTCTTAGAAGGGACCCAGCGGGAGGATTAATACACTTATGTGGCTTCAAAACTTTAGATCGATCTAAAATTTTATCGTTAAGGACAATGGCTTAATAATCTAGTATTTCAACTTTTGAGCCACTTGTTTCACAACACACTACCAATTCTCTATAGGAGAAGATTGAAAAGAAAAGGTAATACCAAAAATATAAACATTTTTCCATGGTTAAGCATTTTCCAATCGTATATGCAGCCAACTTGAGGGGATGCGAGGAGGAACAAATTTATGTAACATTGCATTTTAAACCATTAAATGGAAGATCGGAAGCTAAACAGAAAGTTTCAAGGCACCGCATTACATTGTTAATGTTATTTTTGTTTTCAATGAGTGTAAGGAAGGATTCATCCATGAAATGGCCATTGAGCACTTAGAAGCCATCGGTAGATGGAAATATAATTCCACGACTAGCCCTTGAGATTGAGCTTTGGCTAGCGGGTAACCAAATCCATCGGTTTAATGAAGCCAAAACTACTTGTGTATTTCCGAATGTGAAATTCCATAATTTCTTCTTTTGTATAATATTAAGGAGGTTATATTTTAATACATTATAATATCCTGTTCTAATTTATAATGTAAAAATATATACTTTTTTTTAAAGGTATATAGTTTATAGAATGTAAATAAAAACAACATATAGTTCATAAAAATATAAACTATAGTATATTTTTTTATATATAAAAACACATAACCCTTATTAAAGGGATTTAAAGGACATAGACCAAAGTTAAAAGAATTTTACAGTGCAAGTAGATATTTGAGATTATAGATTAACTGCATATTTTACGGAGGGGACAAGTAATTTCACCCACCAATGAAATAAATTGAAATCCCTATTTTCATGAACCTTGTCTCCTCCATTCATTTAATCTTAATTTTACCCTCATACATTTAAAACTATGGAAATATTACAAAATATTTTATATAATTCATGAAGCTAAAAACTTTTAAAAATTAAATAAATAAAATACAAAACATTTGATCTTAATTTATTTAATTTACCTCGCTCTGTTACCATGTTAAAATTTGAGGATTCTAATAAATATGGATTTAATCAACTTACATATTACATAATGTTACAATAAATATTTAAATAAAGATTACATCATAACATAAGTAAATAAAGAAATGCTTATAGTAAATAAATAACACAGGTGACACAATATTTATAGTGGAAAACCCCAATAGGGTAAAAACCACTTTGAAAATAACCTTTTACTTTAGAGAACTTATTTTACATCCAGTAAGATCACCTCCTCCTTTGAAACCCTATTTACCAAGGGTAAAACCAAATCAATTGATTTTCACACCTTTGATATATTTCCGAATATATCAAATGAGGACCTAAAGTCCTTTTTATATAAGGTGATCGGGTATGTCTCCCGACCCTCCTTTTCAACCTAAAATTTTGACCACAAATAGGTTTATAATATTGCGAATATTCGTAATATGGCGAAAATTTCATTTTAGGAAAATTTGAAAAGGTGAATTATTCGGAGTGGGTCGGTGTCTGTTCGCCTAAAATATATAGTATATTTTTTTTGGGGGTCGGCCGCCTTCATTTGAAAACATCTCTATAAAAACCTAGGTGATTCGATTAGGGTAGTATACCTCAAGTAGCTTACCAAATTACCAATCTTGTGAAATTTGAACTCGCATACCCTTGAGCACGAGAGATTCATATTCTTTATTGCTTTTTGATTGTTGTTGTGCGTTGCGATGAAATGCGGTGTTGCGTGCGTGTGAAAGGGCATTTTGTGTGTGATTGACAATGTTGAGTGTGCAAAGTATGTGTGCGTGAGAAGAATTTTGTGGCTTGACAAGAGTATCTTGCGCGTGAAAAAGTGTTGAGCGCGAAAGGAAGTGTTGCGCGTGACTTGGGAAGAAAAGTGTTGCGGCGAGAGGAAGTGTTGACGCGCGACGAGGAAGGAAGTGTTGTTGCGGTGAGAGAGGAAGTGTTGGCGTGCGACTTGGGGTGTGTTGGCGTGTGACAGTGAGTATATTAAGGCAGTGGGCGCGACCTCGAGGCAGTGGGCGCGCGACAAGACCTCGAGACCTTGGGCAGAGTCGCTACTTGGTTCTTTTCTTTGTGCGAGGACTCTTTTCAGAATAATGGAAGGTGCCAGCTCAAAGAATACGAATAACCTAAAAGTAAGTAAGAAATCTCAGAAATCACTCTTCAAGTATTTTGGAAACTCTGCGGATACAGATATTGTAAATACCAATCATATAGATGCCACCACAAGAGAATCGGAATCTTGGTTTGTGTGGAAGGTATTATTGAGGTGGACATGCATTCTGCACAGTATCAAAGTCAAACAAATGAAACCTACGATAATATGCCAGATCTTGAAGATATTGTTCCTGTTGGGGTGCGACGAAGTGCGGCTAGATATCACAGAATCAAACACTCGGCAAAATGGAAGAAGCAGAAATCAAAATCAAACTCCGGTCAAGAAAGAGAAACAGGTGATTGTGATATTGCTCAAAATTCTACTCAAAAAAGTAAAGCATTGAAAACGAACAAGAATATGTGGACCATTGGCAGGACATATAAGTTTGATTGGGCAGCTAAATTTCCGTTTATTGAACCTGTACAATCATCTAATTCTGAAGAAATCCCATCTGAATGTACATGTAAATATGTACGTGGAAATTGGGAAAGCAACAAAAAATGCAAGCTGAAATTTGGACACTATAGAAAAACATTGTGGAAAACAATATTTAAGCATGTGAGGGCGGATGGCGAGAAAATCAAAACACATAGGTGGAAAAGCGAAAAAGAATGCATGCATGTTAGATACGCGCGGCGGAATATGAGGCGGAGCGAGAAAAAACACGGACATCATTGGAAAAGGGAGGAGCGATCACATCGCATATTGGTAAGATGAAAGAAACAAATCTACATGCAAAATTCATACAATTCTCTACTCTTTTTCAAATACTTAAAAAAGGAAGAAGCGATTTTGGATTTCCTCGATTTCAAAGTTTTGTATCAATTTAACGGAATCTTTGAATGTACCTCGAGTCTCATTGAGTGCGAGAGTAGTGGATGGGAAATGGCAAAATGCCTCTCGATGATAGAGAAGGAAGATTTGAAAGAGAATGTAAAAAAGCAAACTTTATCTCTCTTTGATTGATGAAGTGACGTGATCGACAACACCGCATGGGTATGTATCCACATCTATACTTTAGAAAATCATATAAGGACACCTCATCATTGGGTGTTATGAAAATGGTTGAAAAGCTAATGCCGAAAACCTATATAAAATAGTTGTTTCTCATTTGAAAGATGTTCTTTGGTATGGTGATTATGAAATTGCTACGAAGTTGGTATGCGTTGGAGGCGAGATGGTGCATCATGTCATGCGGGGTCACGAACAGGGCTCTGTGTTAGATTACAAACAACAGTGGCCCCATATATGCTACCAATTCATTGTATGGCTCACAGAATGAATTTAGCGTATAAAATGGTAAGCAACCACGAAAATGTTGCTAAATTAGAAGACCTTATAAGAGAACTTCATGCCTATATGTCAAGCAGCCCAAAGCGTTTTCTCGAGTTCAAAAAATTTGCAATTGGAATTACAGATGGCAAAAAACTTATGAAGGATGTGGAGACTAGATGGATCTCTTTGTATGAACCTGCATGCAGAGTTCGTGAGGAGTATCCTTCATTGGTTGGTTTCATGCACAAATACCGTCATGAAGTTGATAGGGCGAGGGACTTGTTGTTCCGTTTAACTGATTTGGAGACATTGCTTACATTGGTTGGTATTCTTCCAATGTTAAAGGAGATCAATACTTGATGAAGCATGCGCGGGGTAGATTAATCTATATTGTGGATTTTATACGGATGAGGAAAATGGTATGTCAAAGTCTTGATATATTGTCTTGTTCGATGATAGTTTTGATGCACTGTTTTTGAAAATTGGAGAGATTTATTAGATCTTAAAAATCCTAACACCTTTTTGAGATTTAATATCCACGATCACCTCTGCATCACTTTGTTAATGGGAGGAAATACATGCACATTTTGCAAAAAGCGTCAAGATATTACGAGGATCGGAGCGAGAAGATGTTCCGTGACACGTAATTTGTTTGAGTCTGTTATAGTTGAAACAAGAATAAAGCTTAAAAAATTTCAGAAACCTTGTCATCGAGAAATTAGGGAGCGTTTACGTAAAGATAAAATTTTGGAAGCCATGGGTGTGATGAATCCTAATTTTTGGAATCTTGAAGGTGGCCGTGCGAGACTTTGTCGATAAGCATTTCCATAAATCAATGGGTACAATAATGGAACAATTTACAAAGGCGTCGAGCTCAAGGGTGTGGAAATCAAAGGTATCTTGAATGCCGATTTATTAAAGTTTGAGTCAACAAATTTTGCAACAATGATGAGGAACCAATATAAGAATTTAGATCAACCTTACGAAAGTGGTGCTATTACTGAGGTGTGGCGAGGAATCTATCAAAGTTCTATTTTACAAGAAGATATCGGTGAATATTTCAGATTATATGAGTTATGCCAAACAATGATTTTGGGAGTCTGTGGAGGATGAAAGGGTTTTCGGTGCATTGTCATTTATAAAATCAAAGCGAGAAAGCAGGTTGGATAAAAATGCGGAAAGTTGCATGAGGTGTTATGTTTCTCGATACTCCATGAAACCTTTCCGTTAAATGAGCAATTGCGCCTTTGGAATTCCCTTTGCGAAAGAAGAGGTGTGAATAATACAGCTACAAGTACAAATATTCCCAACCTTGAGAGTGTAATTGGCTCTTCGTCACATTCTACGAGAAGACAACATCGACTTTGATGAATTTATTGATAATGGATTGTTTGACTTTAAATAGGTATCTTCTTTATCTATCTTTTATCTTTATCATTAAAGATGTTACTGAGTCTATATACTAAAAATGTCGGGCAATTCACCCATCTATCTACTAATACATTTCTCGTGTTGGTTTTTTAAAACACAGATCTAGCTCATTACGGTGTGATGATGATTTGACTTTAAGGAGGTATCTTTTTCCCCTTAATCTTATTGTTTATTACTTATTCATTTTTTCAGCTCTGGTTATCATTAAAGATGTTACGAGGTGTATGTATTTACATTTAGTTAAATACAATATTTTTATTTTTGAAAAGCGTGGGTTGACATCCGTCAGGAAATTTGTTACTTCTCGGGGGTGATGATGTCGAGGCAACTCACCCATCTATCTACTAATCCATTTTTGTGTTGAATTTTTTTAAGACAAAGATCTAGCACATTACGGTGATGATTTCAATTTTAAATAGGTATCTTCTTCAACATAATCTTATTGTTTGTTTACATTTTTTACACGGTTATCATTTTTCGGTGTATGCTCTTGTTATCATTAAAGGCGTTATCCGTCAGGAAGGTCTAATTCTATATATTTACATTTATTTAAAGATATTGTTGGTCTATATTTAAAGATCTTGACATAATCTTATTGGCACTTTCATTTTTCAGCTCTTGTTATCATTAAAGAGTTCAAGTCTAATTCTATATATTTACATTTATTTAAAAAGATATTGGTCTATATATTTAAAGATGTTCTTTGGCAACTCACAACCCTCTATCTCTGATGTCATGTAAAACAAAGATCTAGCACGTTACCCTTGATGATTTCATGACAATCTAATACGCGAGAGGTAAGCTAAACCTAGCATATTTGCGATTATGTTTAATTTCTTACGGTGATGATTCTTTCTTGATTTCTCAGAATTATATTTAATTTATTTTTAAATATAAGTCCACATAAAATTCCTCATAAAATTCACATAAAATTCGGGATAAACAATACATTATACGATTTTAAATATAAGTCCACATAAAATTCCTCATCATCCATATATATCATATCATCACCATATCATTATCATATCACGAGTCACGACACTACAATTATTATTAATACAATTATTTATCTAATTTTAAATTTATTAAAACAATTTCATTTTTAAAATAATTCATAATCATATCATTACAATTCTATTCGATTCTAATTCTAATGTCATCTATATCCATTCTAATCATTAATGTCATCTATATCCATTATAACACATTCCATTTATTTATCATCTATATCCATTCTAATGACATTATGATCATATCGTTTACAAGTGTAGAGAATAATTATCTTAAAACAAGTTCAAAAGTCTAGAGAAGAAGAATTCTTGTGCTTGATGATAAATCTCGTCCACATTAAATTGATCATCGTCTTTCATCATCATCTATCATTAATTATCAATTATCATCATTCATCATCTCGTCCACATCTGATTCATGACAATGCAAGTAAACAAGAAACATACATATAATTCATGATAATCACCATCTAATGCAATTAAAATTAAAGATTGTATATAAATCCATATAATTAAATTCAAAAACCATAGTACATACTCAATAGTAGAAGTTTTCAAATTCAATATTTAAAGTTTCCTCAATAATAAAAGTTTCTAGTTTTCAAAACCCTCTCTTTCTTTATCAATTCTACTCTCCACTCTTCCCCAATGGCTTCTTCCCTTTGTGGTTTGTACCTCTTTCCCCAACACCAGAAATCTCCATGCGACAGACAAATTTGGATCAGCTGCAGCGTATAAACTATCCCGTTGCCAATAATTTTCATAACGACTAATAATCTCATTGATAAGAACCTTAGCCCTTCTGTCCCATTCTATAAGCTGATTGGTATGAGGAAGCATCTCCATCTTTCTCATCAACCCACACAAAATATTTTTGTGCTTGTCCAGATCTATGAAATACTCCTTGCCCTCTTTAGAAGTACTTGTGCCAAAACCCTGTATGGTGCAAGCAACAAGTGATACCTAATCAGCAAGTGAACAAAACCAGAACTTGTAAACATATAAAGAGAAAACAAACTAGCATTACTTTGTAGTGCTATATGGTCGGCCAGTTATCCATCCACTCAATGATTCTCTCCAAGCTTCATACTCAGGAATTGTGTAAAAAGATAACACATTTCCATTTTTGTGAGTTGCCTACATCAACATGTGCCGAAATTAGACATGGAGATACATAACATCGGAGGCTTAAAAACAAATATAAAGAGTCTCAATACACTCAACCAAATATACGGGGGAACATTTACCACTGACAATAGGAGTGATAAATTCCACAACAAATGAAGGAATTTTAAGCGGTGATGGCAGGTATGGTGTATGAAATTGATCAGCAATCCTTTGATGTGGGAACCATCATGGTCCTTTAAGAGACAAAGGACAAGTCAAAAAGGATCTCACTAGAAAGGATGTGTCGAGAATTAGCGAGAAACTAAACAGCGCTATACAAAGATCATGCACAGTACTGTCATTATCATCGAGATGGCCATATCTTAAAGATTTAATCTTTGTCATATATTTTATCTTCTGTAGACCAAGGATTTTTTTATATTTACTATCTCTTTATTCTCCATTTGTTGGTGAGTGGTAGCTTCCACGACATTGAGCGACTTACCTACGAGAGGAAACACGCCATAATAATATTGACCAACAATAGATATTCACCTTTTTGATAGGATAAAGATAACTAAAATAACAAAAAATTAAATTGGAAAGTGATGTCGAAACATGTCACAATCTACCAAATTCGGTATTCACATTTCCACTGATTGAAAGGCACAAACACTTACTTGTGAGAGCCTTGGCATTTGAGTCACCCTCTGTTAATATTAAAGTACATTGATCGAAATTCTTCCCCCTTGATTGATTTGCATCATCAAGTTTGGGAACATCAATTAATTTCCCCTTCTTGGTTCCATCGAGTTTTCTTAAGATCTTTTTTTGTTTAAACTTTTTCCCTTTGCACTCATCGGGTCAAACAAAGTTCAAAGCTCATCTTAGACACTAGCATTGCAAAAATTACATGTACTCGAAATGCTACATATTAGACACCACGCCTTTATTTATTGACATGGGCTGCGAATGCGAAAGCGAGTGAAAATTACTATAAATTTATAACAACAAATTGTATCGAGAATAAAAAAAATATGAATTAAAAGCGAATTATACTTACAATCGACATGGAAACCGAGCGTTGATTGAGAAAATTCTTTTCTTCCACGAGTGTTGCCTTGGTTGTAACAATTGGTAAATTTTTGAGCGGAAGGCGTAAAGCGATGGATGTCATTTGCCGATCTTGAATTGAAAAATTCGGCCATCGTTCGTTGAGTCACATAAAAAATGCCGTCCTCTGAATTGTAGGATGACAGAAAGTAATTCAAAATATCCGGATCTGTTTCGAAATGGGGCATATTAATGAGCCCTGTAAATTCACACGCATCCATTAAATCTTTATATTGAAGACATCTTTAAAAGCAGTATGGATGTGAGGGCATAAGGGACATCGATTGAATTGGATTCTCTTGATTTTATTCTTGAACTTGCGGTTGGGAAGCATTGAGACCTGCAAAAATTCAAGAGCTGGAAGGTGAAAATGAGAAAATGACCGGTTGAAGGGTATTTATAGGCTAAATCGGGCGTCAATGGCTTGGCTTCACTTGCGTGCGTCAAAGGTCTAGCTGATGCGCGACAATAGTCTAGCTAGTGACGCGCGTCAATTGGATCGGCGGCGCGCGCGCGTCGATAAGAGAAAGCGGCGGCGCGTCGATAAGATCGATGGCGCGTCAATAGGAGTCGGTGCGCGCGTCAATAGGAGAAAGTGCGCGCGTCAATAGAATCGGTGTGCGCGTCGATAAGCGATGGCGCGCGTCGAAGAAAGCGAGATGTGGCGTGCAGCGTCAAAAAGAGCGATGGCGACGCGTCAATAGGCGTCGTGTGGCGGCGTCGTAGGCGTGCGTGCGCGTCGGTAGAGAGCGATGGCGCGCGCGTCGTTAGGAGCGTGCGTGCGTCATTAGGTGCGATGGCGCGCGTCGATAGGTGCGATGTGGCGCGCGTCGATAGCGCGGCGAGTGTCGCGCGTCGGTCAAGACCATTGACGTTCCATTGCGCGTCGGGAGTGATGAGTGACTAGATGGATCTCTTTATGCCGAGAGAAAGCTGAGACTACCAAATAATTGATTTCTTATCCAAAATTTAATGGAATTGAAGTTTTCACCTCTTTTGCACTAGAGGAAATTCCCTTCATATTTTTGATGCAGCCAATTGAGATGAAGCCTTCAAATTTATCCCAGGACCAAAGAAACAAATAGTGTTTGGTGTGTACTTGATGATGATATAGGGTCTTGTTTGATAAGTTCAAAAAGAAACTTCATGATATATGCTAAGGTGAGTTTGAGATGAGGTACGAGTAAGGCACTCTTGACAAAATTTACACAATGTTACCTTTTTAAGATGATCGACCTTGCAGAGAACTTTATGTTGGTGTAAATTTTTTTCAATATTTGAGACACTTGATTTTATCAATTGTACTTCAAGAAGATCATGATTAATCAATTGAGGCATAGAAATGGGGAGCTTCAAGAAAATTGTCTTGAAACATACACTTGAACATTGTATCTTGAAAAGGAAAACAAAACAAGGTGGTAGTAGAGGAATTTTATACTTTGATACTCATTGCGAATGGTCGACCAAGTATTTCATCAGCTCAACAATGATAATTAGAAGAAAGTAAAAACAACTTTCCGTTACACACAACAATTTTGATCACTTTACCCTTATTGTATCTTTCAAACCTCATACTTGTGCTGAATATCCTTACATAGGATGAGATGAATCTACTAAAGGATCAAAGATTTCAAGTTCATTCTTGTAACTAATATGATATGTAAACAACCTTATTGAGCTATGATCATATGCACCACCTTAAAAATTTGAAAAAAAAAAAAGAGACATATTTTAATTGACCACTCAGAAGCGATCTGAGAGAGAATCTCAAGATGTGAATCCTATACAACATATTTTGAAATCTTGATCCATTTTCCCCAAAACATTTTACAATATCTCAAGATGTGAATCCTATACAAAATTAACTTCTATGATTTATCGAAGAAGGCCTTGTATTTTTCTTGGATCTTAAGAAGACAGGTTGTTTAGTTTGCATTTCTAAGCGATCGAGTTTTATAAAAACTTGAATAAGTTTAAATACTCATTTCAAAATCTAATTAAATTTGGCATGAAGCACTAAAAGACACTCCTATACACATTTCATGTTTTGGTTAACCATGGGTTTTCCTAAAGATGTTACAGGTCTATATACTAAAAATGTCAGGCAATTCACCCATCTATCTACTAATCCATTTCTCGTGTTGGGTTTTTTAAAACACAGATCTAGCTCATTACCAGTGGCAGTGATGATTTCAACTTTAAGCAGGTATCTTTTTCCCCTTAATCTTATTGTTTATTACTATTCATTTTTTCAGCTCTGGTTTTCATTAAAGATGTTACAGGTCTATATACTAAAAATGTCAGGCAATTCACCCATCTATCTACTAATCCATTTCTCGTGTTGGGTTTTTTTGAAACACAGATATAGCTCATTACGGTGGCGGTGATGATTTCAACTTTAAGGAGGTATCTTTTTCCCCTTAAATCTTATTGTTTTTATTCTTATTCATTTTTTCAGCTCTGGTTATCATTAAAGATGTCTATGTATTTACATTTAGTTAAATACAATATTTTATTTTTGAAAAGCGTGGGTTGACATCCGTCGTCAGGAAATTTGTTACTTCTCGGGGATTTGTGATGTCGAGCAACTCACCCATCTATCTACTAATCCATTTTTTGTGTTGAATTTTATTAAGACAAAGATCTAGCACATTACAGGGGATGATTTCAATTTTAAATAGGTATCTTCTTCAACATCATCTTATTGTTTGTTACTTTACATTTTTTCAGCTCTAGTTATCATTTATTTAAAGATATTGTTGGTCTATATATTTAAAGATGTTCTTTGGCACTTCTCGGGGTGTGATGTCGGGCAACTCACCCCTCTATCTCTGATATCGGGTAAAACAAAGATCTAGCACGTTACCCTTGATGATTTCACACAAGCAATCTAATACTGAGAGGTAAGCTAAACCCTATCATATTTGCGATTATGTTTAATTTCTTACGGTGATGATTCTTTCTTGATTTCTTAGAATTATATTTAATTTATTTTTATATGTGGAAAATCCTTTGATATATTTTTTTAAGCTGCGGGATAAACTATTAAACAATACATTATACTATTATAAATATAAGTCGACACTCTTCCTAAAATTCCCTGCTTTGTCATAGATCCATCACTTCTTGATTTCTCCATGAAGAAATAGATCTATTTTAGACTTATAATGATCATCCTCTAACACGAAGTTATTCAAACTCAATTCTAATGCTATCTTCCATATCCTATAGTCACCCACCCAAATCTACACTAATCCAACTATTTAAATCAAAATCTACACTAATCAAACTATTTAAATCAACTTGAGCCAGAGTCTTTATCTAATAAAAATCCTTTCTAGTAATAAAAGCGGCTAGAACATTGATAGTGTCTTCTTAACTACTATCCTGCAAATGTAGTGTGCCTTCTTGAGGCTCTACATAAATACTTACACACATAGTTTACTATGATCTAGTTCTGACCTTGATATTTTCTTACACACTCAAAATTATTCCAACTTATAGCCTCCCGGTTCTAATCCACAATTATTCTTCACCCTTATCAAATATTAAAAAATGATAGGATTCTTCAACCTATGAACTTGATCTATCTGAGACTAATCTTCATGATAAAACCTTATATGTTTTACATTAAACTTCAAAGTTCTATATCGAGCTTGACCTATCTTTTAATCACATGGTTATTCGACTTTGGTTAATCTAGCCTCCATAACCTTGACTATTTACAATGACTTGTCAATCTACTCTACACAAAACAATATCCATGATAACAAAACCATATCTTTTAAACCATGGTCTTGATTATTTCCCAAGCTCTAATTCTTATGGCTGGAATTTAACTATTTCATAATTGGCTAATCTAGCCTCCACATCGATGATTGTTTCAGCAAAAGTTATTTTTTTACGACAAATGGTCTTGACTATTTTGGATGTCAAACAACCTCTCTAATGAGAGATTATGCACTTATATAGAGGTGAATCTCTTTAAAATAGAATTTTCCTACACCATAAGTCTATTAAGGAGAAATCCTAAAGATACATTTCAAATCTTAGTTCTTTTTTTTCCCAAAAACATAATTTTCAAGATAATTAAAGTCCCACAAGATATTTAGGCACTACATTTTACATTATACACATTAAATTGATCATCGTCTTTCATCATCATCTATCATTAATTATCAATTATCATCATTCATCATCTCGTCCACATACTGATTCATGACAATGCAAGTAAACAAGAAACATACATATAATTCATGATAATCACCATCTAATGCGATTAAAATTAAAGACTTTATATAAATCCATATAATTAAATTCAAATACCATAGTACATACTCAATAGTAGAAGTTTTCAAATTCAATATTTAAAGTTTCCTCAATAATAAAAGTTTCTAATTTTCAAAACCCTCTTTTTCTTTATACAATTCTCTCTCTCTCTTCCCCAATGGCTTCTTCCCTTTGTGGATGTACCTCTTTCCCCAACACGAGAAATAACCCCCTGAACTTATAAGATCTTGCTGACCTTTGTCAGATTTTTAAAATTCTTTCTTCTTGATTTGTTGCATCTCCATGCGATGACAAATTTGGATCAGCAGCTGCTTTGGCTTTGAATAATATGTCGGGAGTCGAGACCATGCTCTTTAATTATCCGCTTTAGTGTATTGTTTTGTTTGTTAAGCAAAACAATATTTTGCTTCAAATTTTTTTCTTTGCGGATAAGTTGTTCTTTTTGTTTCCAAGTGAACTTGCAAAACCTTCTTTGACTCTTCAAATTTTCATATTTCAAGCTGCACAAAAAGAGTAATGTCAATTCAAAATATTAATGTAAATTCAAAATTTCAAATTAACAAGAATGATTGTTTGAATGTAATAGTACTTACTGACCGCTCTATCTCTTTCGGCATTTGCGATTGATACCAAATCCTTGTCCTTGGACCATTTGTTAAAATATGCAGGCCTCGGCACTAATATTTTCCAATTTGTTTAGTGCCTTATCTAAAATGTCGTCTTTATAGTTGTTGTTAAGCGTGCAGTCCCACATCTTACTTGGGTAAGTAAGGAATCCATCTTCGCGAGTTGATTACGGATTTGCGGCGTATAAACTATCCCGTTGCCAATAATTTTCATAACGACTAATAATCTCATTGATAAGAACTTTAGCCCTTCTCTCCCATTCTATAATTTGTTGGATATGAGGAATAATAAACTCAGCGACATGGGATTGTGATCATAACCAATTAAGTTCTCGAAGGAAAGCGTGGCAATTGTTCACTATACGAATCGATGCGAGACGATCTTCTTTGGAGAAGAATGGGGGCTTTCACCAAGATCAAGCTGCTCCTTGTTTTTACGCCTTTGGGTGGGCTGATCTGTTTTTGAAAAAAATTAATCAAGATTTAGATAAATAAATTTAAATCGAGAATGTAATTCAAAATTGTAAAGCATATTAAAATTGAAATTTGAAGTATACTGCTTTGGCCTTGAATCATCTCGCGGGTATCGAAAAAACCGGTTGGGTCATTCTTATCGATGCCCAAATAATCTTCATCTAAATTTATATTGTTCAAAGCAGATATGCCGTTGCCTTTGGGCAAGCCACCAAGTGATAGAGTTGGAATTGAAAGCGAGGAGGCAAGGTTTAGTGTCCCCCTTAGGGGCCGGAGCAAAAGGCATGCGTTTTGATGTTCTTTTCTTTGTTCCTCTGGTTGGCATTTTAAAAATTAATGGTTGAGTGGGTGTCGGTCTTTGTGGTTTGATCATGGTGACATGTGCTGAAAAGTACAAGAAAAAAATGAAAAATATTAAAACAATTCATAAAGTCAAAACTACGAAATTAAGCGTCTATAGAAAAGTTGTACCTTGTCGAGGGTTGTTTTCTCGGTCTACGGGTGGCCTTGTAGGAGTTGTACTCGGTGGTTATTCGAGAAGATATGAATGCATGCATTTGTATGGAGTGAGTTGGGGAAGAAGGTTCCAAAGTCCTGTGATTCATCAATATTAAATGTTGTCAATTCATTTGGTTAAAATTTAAATTGAAAAATAAATATGCAACTTTGGAATTTGTAAATAATATATGAGAATGTATTACTTCTGCGGCGTTTAACGAGTTCAAGCTGTTGAGGGTTTGGAGAGGAGTGAGCTTCCATTTCAGATTGGGAGTCCCCAGAAGCCTCCGCGTGTTGTTGGCCTCTTCCTCTCGATAACTTTTTTTTTTTGGGGGAAGGGCTTGAGATATCTTCTCTGAAAACATTAAAATTTAAGTTTTAATAAGCTATGCCTTTGTAATGTCGAAAATTGAAATACAATTACAAACTAAATAGTTTATACTGTTGTTCTTCAAATGGAATTGAGAATTTCTTGAAAGCCTCATCGAGAGCAAGTAGGAATTTGTTTATCTTTTAAATTTAAAATTGCCTCATAGTAGAAGCGAGGAGATAGTTTGTTGAATAAATGAAAGGTTTATCGAGAGTTTTGAATTTGTTATGTCGAGTTCTTATTTTTTGGATAGATATGTGCACCCGATCGAATTTTCGTTTTGAGATAGTGGCACAAATGTATGCGATGGCCCAATTTGGTATATCTGTTTGGCGACCCTGAAAACAATTACGGCTTGAAAAAATGAAATAAGTGCAGCGTGAAAGTGGTGTGCGATTGATTGTGTATCTACACCACGCGCTGGATTTATTGACATGGGCTGCGAATGCGAAAGCGAGTGAAAATTACTATAAATTTATAACAACAAATTGTATCGAGAATAAAAAAAAGAATAAAAATATGAATTAAAAGCGAATTATACTTACTGATCAACATGGAAACCGTACGTTGATTGAGAAATTTCTTGTCTTCTTCGGGAGTGTTGCCTTGGTTGTAACATGGTAAATTTCGAAAGGAAGGCCCGTAAACCGATGGATGTCATTTGCTTGATAGTGAATTGGAACATTTGGCCATCGTTGAGTCACATAAAAAATACCGTCCTCGAATTGTAGCATGAGAAGGTAATTCAAAATATCGGATCTGTTTGAAATGGGGCATATTAATGAGCCCTGTAAATTCACACTCTTCCATCAAATCTTGATATTTAGAAGACATCTTTAAAGCCGTATGGATGTGAGGGCATAAGGGATTCTGTAGTTGATCTTGGAAATCGATTGAGTTGGATTCTCTTGATTTTTTCTTTGAACTTGCAATTGGGAAGCATGTGAAGTCGACATTATAGTTGTAATTGCGTCTTTGACAACGATTTAGACACTGTAAAAATTCAAGAGCGGGAAAATGAAAATGAGAAAATGAGCGGCGAAGGGTATTTATAAGCTAAATAGGGCGTCTTTGCCCCTATTGCGCGTCATTTGCTCCTCCTGCGCGCGCGTCGTCTTTGGCTCTGATTGCGCGCGTGCGTCGGCTGGGGGACTATTGTCGCGTCGGCTAAGACCTTTGACGCGCTGACAGCGGCCTAGTGACGCGCGACGACTTTGTCCCCTCTGTGCGCCGCGCGCGTCACTTCCTCCTATTGTCGCGCGCGTCGGCTAAGACCTTTGTGGCGCGTCAGCGAGTTCGATGTGACGCGCGCGTCGATAGAAAACGAGAGTGCAGCGCGCGTCATCGATAGGTGCGTGTGTCGCGTCGATAGAAGCGATGTGTCGCGCGTCGAAGGTCTTAGGCGCGCGTGCGACAACGATCTAGGCGGCGTGCGTCGATAGGAGGAGCGATGGCGCGTCGCGTCGTAGGAGCAAATGGCAGCGCGCGTCATTAGGGGCGTGGCGGCGATAGGAGGAGCGTGAAGCGTGTCGCGCGTCATTGCCGATGTGGCGGCGCGGCGGTAGGAGGAAGCGATGTCGCGCGTCATTACGAGCGAGCGTGTCGTGCGTCATTGGGAGCGCGTCGTGCGTCATTACGAACCAGTGTCGCGCCGGTGTCGCGTCATTCGATCTAGACCATTGCGTTCCGTTGCGCGTGTCGGGAGTGGTTATTGCGTCTTTGTTGTCGCGTCTTGATGGAGCCATGAAAAACTAGGTGAAAATTTTGTTTTTGAATCTTTGTCAAATTCACCTTTATTTGAAAGCTAGTTACGGGGATATTCGCGGGTATTTTCCACCTTGATTTTATAGGGGTGTCTTAAAATAGGGGCTTCGAGAAGGACTTTGGGCCCTTTAGGATGGGCCCCTGTAAGATGGTTATCAAGAGAAGCGGGAAGTCGAAGTGTCGAGGAGGTCCAGATGGAGTTTGATGGGTCCATGAGAACCATGCCCGATTTGGGTGTGCTAGAGAACTTGGGTAAAGATATCTTGGAGAATATTCATAAATTTACTCGAGGTACAATGTGGACCCGGAGTATGTTCCTTAATAACTAGCTCTTTAGAGCCATTCTTACCGATTACCTTGGATTGAATTGTTTTTTCTTATTTTCCCACCCTCGATAGTTTGTCACCCTTCCTCTTACATGGTTTAACATATTTAGCAATCGTCGTAGGTGTTGGGCGATTGCATGGAAAATAAAGCAAGCAATTCTTGATATTGTGATTACGAACCTTTATTTCATTATGTACTATCAAAAAAATGTATAGCTAAATTCCTTTAGTTGAATTCTATGGATTTTTATTTGTCTATAATTTCATGTCAAATATTATGATACCTTGTCATCCTCATGTTATTTCAATCATGGATTGATTTTTCAACTCAAATGACCATTTTGTACCACTTACTCCAACTTTAAGTCAAATATTTAAGTGATTTCCATTATCTCCTTGCAAGTCAAGTTCACCATATTTTTCAAGGTTTGTTATCCTTGATTATATCTATGTTTTTATTTTACTACACAATTTGGTCTTCAAGTTGATTTTTAAAATATTAAAATTTGTAAAACCCTAATTACAAAGTACCATATGATAAATAAGAAATAAAGCACAGATCTAACCTAAGAAATAAGCTAGATAAAATAAAACCCTAGGCTGAGAGAGAGGATAGAGGACTTAGCTTATTTTGCAATAATTCCAAAGTATTCGAGTTGAAAAATTGTTGAAGCAGAGTCCGAATCTTTCACAATTACACTCCAAAAATTATAGGGTTGTCGAATAATGTCGGACTGGGGCACTGGAATGGGTTAGGGTCGCTGGGTGTCAAGTTCTATTCCTAGGCTCATGTGATCGCGAAAATGCTCGAAATATAAATTTTCCTATGTCACACCATTATCGTTATCCTTTTTGTTTATCACATATATGTCACACTATGCCTAAAAATTCACATGTAACCTACAAAAACAAATTACCTACTGCAAAACCCCAAAACACATAAAATCTTAGAAAGAAAAAGATGTAAATGGGGAGTCGGACTAACCCCGGTAGTCACCCGACATTGTGAACTTACGACCGAGCATTACACAACATCTCGGACTCCGTGTGCTTTTTGTGCGTGTGTTTAGAATCGTGCCATAGGAGGCTCTTTTTGCAAGATGCATCGAATAGCGAGCAATAGCTAGATGTAACAACGTAGATAGATGTATGAATGGAAAAATGAACTTCCCCTCCTATGAAGTGTATGCAGAAAAATGCAATCCCTTGTCCCTTGAATAATATCTAGATGGATGCTTTGATGCTCTTAGAATGCCTTTGGATGTAACCTTAGGTGGAGATAGTAGATTCTTAGAGCTTGGTCTCTTATTATGATCACATAGATTTGTATTTATATGATTCCCTTGGTTGAATTTTGTAATTAACATCTATAATGTTAATTACCAAGAAAACAAGATGCCCAAAAGACAAAAGAGACCAAAAAGGGGTGAGAAGATACAAATAGGTCAGGGGCACCCCGAGGGGACGAGGGCACACGGGAGTTGGTATCATGGTTGGATATTGATGTCCAGTCAATAAAGATAAACAAGAAAAACATCAACTGAGTGTGGGGTGTGCAAGACCAAATAGGAAACCGAAATATAGGAAAGAGGCCAAAGATAGATGTCAATTACTATATTTATTACTTAGGAATCATATGAATAGTATTATGTGATTAGGACCTAGAAATGTACCCAAGAGCATGATTTTGTATCTACACAAGTGAACTCAGATTCCATTAGCCTTCTCAATTATTTTAAGTGTTAGGAATTGCTTTCAAAGTATTTGTTTTTATAAATATGCTCACCGTGTGGATTTTTTCACTTCAAAGTTAAAGATAACAACAAAATCCAAAAACCGTAAGGAGGGTCCTTCCAAAAGTCAGACTTAAGGTGTTGTTACAAAAAAAAGGAAATGTTAGGGTTCTTGAGAGTGTTACAAAAGCTAAAATGTGGTTGAAATATTCTTATACTATAAAGAGAGAGAAATATATTTTAAAGTTAAATCTAGAGTTGTTAATGCACTTGGAATATCCTCTATCATGCTACCGGACTACTAGAAGGCCAACCTCTCCATCCCATTCTCTACTAGTGTCATTCATTAATTAATGTTTGCCCACCATCACTTCTATATCTATTCTCATCAAATTGATAATCATAATGAAGGAAGATCTTAGAAGTGAAGGAGTTGGGTACTTTCCGACTTTGAACTCTAATTATTCACCTATAAATTTTTGATAGTCTTGGGAGACATTACATCTAAACTTTTCATGAAAATGGTTACAAAATTTTACTTCAACAAAGGTTCCTATTATTCTAATTGTGTCTTCGACACATCATATTGTAGGAATTTAGAAATAATACTTCTAATACAAATTGAATTAAATATGTACTTTATTACTACTAAGTTATAAGTTCAAAAAAATTGTAAATCTTAAGAATTATATTTTATATAATTCCTAATATGAATGTGGGCTTTCCTTTTTGGAACTCTCTTAGTGCCTTATTTTCATGAAAAGATAACATATGTATTTATTTTTGGGATAATATTTCTTTAATATCAATTTATCATGATTTTTTAATTTTATTTGGTTGGTATGTTTTTAATCATTATAATTATCAAGTAGGCTTTTCTTCTCCTATTTGTTCAATGGTACAATGTCAAGCACACTACTTTCATATTCAACAATGTGTTGCAATTCACTAACGAAATTAAATATGGTGTTTTAATTCAATTAAGGACATTTATGGCCTTTCTAGGTAAATGACTCATTTAATTATGGTCATCATTCTTTAAAAGGTACATTTTATTCTAGCTTATTAGATAATTTTTAGTTGGATTACTACATGTAAGCTAATACAAGTATAATTTTCTTGCTCACATTAAATATTTTACTAAAATATTAAATGATATTATAAAATTGCACCCATAAAAACTTCAAAAAAATCCAATTTAAGAACACATAATAATTACATGGTGCGTAAATTCCATGGAGTATATCGAGTTCAAATAATATAGTTTTTTACGTATTAAATGGATTAATGTTACAAAATATAGTAATATATTCCCACTACAACATTTGGACAGATTTAATGTTGTAAATTCAAACCAACTATAGAGGGAAAAGTTAAGGAATCTTTAATCACTCTAAGTATAACTTCTAATGCTAGGGAAACTTAAAATGTGAGTTAAATTCTGACTTAAAATGTGTTGTTTTCTATTTTTGAAAATAGGACATTAGGGATCCTTTAATGGAGAAATCAATTCCATCTTAAACATGTCTTATTTTGTGACTTAATTTTTTCTTGTAACTCAAATTGTGATGTTTCTTTGTCTTAAAATATGACATTAGGAGCCTTTAATAGAGAATTTGGTTCCATATTAAACCTGTAGATTATTTTTGACTTAATATTTTCTTTCCTAAAGTCACATTTTAAGTTGGATAAAAAATTAAAAATAGCATTTTAGAATTAAAAATGTTACAAAACCCAAGCATACCTATTATGTTGAATTGAGAAAGAGAGCATATTGTACATACCTAAACCTATACACGAAGGTATTTGTAAATTGATCCTTGACATTTAGCTTATCCCATAACTAATTTTTCAATTAAGTAATTTTTCAATAAACACCCACTAGGTCACACTTGTTATCCATCATTGACTAGTCAAAACCACATTCTCATAATATGAGACATATCTTTAGAAATTTTGCCACCTTTTCAATAGAAAAATTGTATTGTGTATTGTTCTTAAAAACAATTGTCACACAGAAAAAATTCTTTGGATAAATTTATCCAAATTCCAATGAAGTCTTCATAAAAACCCTAATGGTCACATTTTCATATTCAAAATTTACCTTACTCATTCATGTGTCATTTTAATGGAAATATCTTATCATACAAAACTTACTTATAAAATAAAATTAGCATAGCCCATTCAAAGGGTCTTTGTAAGCACTAGAAAAGTGTAAGAGCTTTCTAGGCATACTTGGACTTCTTGTGGTCAAGGTGAGACACCGATGCAAATATAATGTGGAGTGAATGGATAATGATGTGTACATGGGTGATGTGTCTTCCTAGTAAGATGTTACAACCTATACTAAATATGTTTTATTTCCCTTAATTGTTCATCTAAAGTACCGAACTAACTAAAAATGCACTTCTTATAGTAGTTTTATACACCTTAATTAAATTGATATTATAGAAGTGTACAACAATAAAAAGGATGTAAATTTTTGTAATAGGGGATCATTACGATGTAATTAATTTACAATTGACCATTCATAACCATAATAATGTATTAATACTTTTAAAATTTGATAAATGATAAATTATAGCTCAATACACAAGGGGATGAAGTCTTAGCTACAAAAAAACAAAACAAAGGATATCCAAATGTGTAAACAAGTGGAAAAGGAAGATAAAAAAATTGGAGACGGGGAAGGACCATAGAAACGCTTTACATTCCGGACCTAGAGTTGTATGATTCTTACCGGATTGTATAATCATGGACCATTTTTTATATTTGAGCTCGAAACTTCTTGTGTTCTTCACTTGCTTGGAAATTTCCTTCACTATATTTCAATATTCCTCACATAACTTCAAGATGACCTATAATAACTTGCAACATAATGGACACCCTCGAAACATGCAATTCCCTTCATCAAAGAAATAACACGTTAAGACAAGAAATCATGTGTGGTGAGGATAGAGTACATTTGGAATTCAACCCATCTAAACCAATACAATCATTGCACTACATGTCCTAGTGTGGAATTAAGCCTTACGTAGTTCTCTTAGGTACTTGTGCAAGTGTGAGTGATCTAAGCTAACATCTAATGGGTTCCCTTTTATCTCTTGACACAAAGATAGTGGGATAACTATATAGTAAAGAATTTATGTAGTTCAATAATGGTGTGATGTGGTGTGCCTCAACTATGTGACCTAGCCCTTTATTCCTTGAAATCATTTGACAATGCTTGGAGTGATCTTGCTAAAACATGTCTCTATAGATTTTTCATGCTTGAAAATGGAGAAAGCTAAACTCTTTTAGCTAGTTGAGTGCTTTAAACATGTAGTAGGGGTAATCTAATTTATTTTAGACAACCTTGATTCTTTTTGGAGTAATATTTTCAATAGGATCTTGTGTGATTGTTAGGTTCTAGTTAGATATTTATGTTGATTGTATTATATATCCCTTCGTAGGTGAAATATTGTAATAATACTAACTCTAGGAAGATGAAATGACAAAATAAATTTATTCATTTTTAAAAAAGTTAGGAAATCAAAGAAGGAAAGAAAGTGCAAGTCAACTAGGACTGTATAACACATCTTGGGAAAGTTTTACGAACATAGATAGGAGAATTGTGATGCAAAACATAAAGTTGTAGAGTAACATGTATAGGGCTTGTTTACTATTTATATTAAATAACATTTCTTGAATTGATGATAGAGCAGAGTGTATAGATGAGAAAGTCATGAAATAGATAGAGGGATATACTTATTATATTTCAAATGTGATAATTTTTCCTAGTAATGGATCATAGCCACACCTATCTTGTAAAATTATAAGCTACCAAATTTTAGTGTCTACAATTACCCCTTCAAGTGTGAAAAAAATGGCATCTTGAAAGGAAAAACATACTTGATTGTGTGCACACACTATTTCTTCACTATTTTTTTCTCTAATGTGTTGGTGTTGGCACACTCCATGATGAAACTTGTAACATAGAGTGTAGTCAATTTGTATGATATATATTAAACTATAACTTAAAGTATAGATAATGCTTGTAACTTTGAATTTTCTTAAAATAAGTAAAGGAGATGTAAAACATGGAAGGAATAAACCTATTAATTTTATGAAGGGAGGAGATCATGTTCTTATTATACTATGGAGATTTGGAATTGTTGTTGAGATGTCATACAATTAGGGCTGATCAATCCCCAATTGCTCCAAAAGAGAAACTAGAATATTGGGTGCATACAACCCAACACTAGAGAAGAGAGAGAGAAACTTAAAAACCTTTTTTTTAACTTGTAAGAGAAGAGGAAAGGAAACCTAAAAATAAATTAACTTTTTTGATGCATTTTTTATAAACTTGTGTGATAAGACGAAGGACAACCTATAAATAAATTATCTAATTTTATGCCTTCCATAATCCCATAGAAAACACCATTGTAGATGGATCTAGGTTCAAATTTTTACCTTTGTAACTATTTAGTAAGATAAAACAACAAAACATAATCAATATACAATGCCCCATACGGTTTTGTACTAATGAATATGAGTGTATAGTCATTTGGGAAAAATAGGCCTATACCCCCAAATCTCGTTCTTGTAGTTGTTTCCAAGTAGTATAGAGGATAAGGAATGAAGTATTTATGTTAGGAATAATAATTTTTAGTGCTCCATTTGGTTAGTAAAGAATAATGTTAATTAGAGATTGATTTGTTACATGAGTAACAATAGTCTTGTAATAGGGAATATTTTTTTATAGAAGTTGTTATAGCTTCCCTACAAACTAGGAGAAGTTACTCCTATATAATTGTAATATGTTGGGTGAATTAATAACAAAGAAATAATTTGTGTTAACTATGTCCAAATTCAAGATTTGGTATCAGACCAATTTCTGATCATCTTATGATGGAGAGATAATTTGTTTTGCAAGGTGCGATGCCAAATCTATATTCTTGCTCCAAATGCATGTCTAATTTCTCAATTCAGATTGATTTTGTAGGAAATGTTGTTGAGAGCATATGAGAATTTTAAGGTATCTGTTTTGCTTTGTGCGAGTATCGTGAACGGCTGGAATACGTTGAAGGAAAACAGTGTTATATGGTATATACTGGCTAATAATAATACCTGAAGAGATCAAATCATTTACACTAAGTGCCAACTGATGAACAACTCCTTATAAAGTTGCATTTTTGATACATCCTTGGCATGCTAACAGAGGCACATTCTAACGTAGAAGTGTCATTATTTGAAAAGAAACTATAAAGCATTTTTTTTATGTGTGCAAACATTTTTTCAAGCATTGAATTCTGATCGGACCACTCGGTGATTTGAATCTTCCTATTGTGTTCTTATGGTTGTGCTGATCAACTCCAAAATCTTCTCCCACGGTTTAATCTCTTAAATCGATTGACGAGCTGTCAAATTTTGGTGGTATTGCATTGGTTTGGTTCGTAATTTTGCAGCACTGTTATTGGATCTATAATATCTATGGATTGATAGTGGAAAACGTGGCTTTGGTTCCACTCCATACCCAGTTAGGTGTGCTTCATTCTTTCGTTTAAGGGAGCACCAAAACATTTTCTTGGCGATCAAATTTCTGCTCAGGTTTAGTCAGCGACCATCTGTTTTTCTCAGACTGTCCATTGCTTTCTCCTAACACAGTTAAGATTATATTTGGTATGTTCAAAGATATTTTAAATTTTATAGGTGTGTATATGTAGGTTATTCTTTGTCAAAATATGAGTCTTTTGATTAGTCATCCAAAATTTTGTGCATAAATCGCCTTTATCAATGTAAAAAGTCAATGTTAAGAGTGGTATAAGTTTTCTAATAAATAGTCAAAAGGCCATTTTAGAAATTTAATTGTTTAGGTTTCTTTGTATAGATTTTAGAATTGTTATGTGTAGTTTTTACGCCAAAGGTGTTCTCCCTATGGGAAAGGCCTCTGTGGACGTTTCAGCAACTGTGTTAAATTTGACGGTTTGACGGCCATCTGGACGTTTTTATGTTTTAAACAGTTTTTTTACCTTGCCTTCTTATTTTAGACGGTTAAAGATTAGTGTTTTTGTCAATCCGGTTACAAAATCAATGTAAAATACATTAACAAAAACAACTACAAAATAGCTAGGCCAAAGACTCTGCATGATTATGTTACCTCTTTTTCTGTTTCTTGCATTAGCCACTGCCTACCCCGGATTTGGTTTTCTGAATACTAGCTATGGCGGTGCCAAGAATGTACAGGATCACAAGCCCCACATGTATTCTCTGCCAGTTGGGGAAAGATTGAGTCCATCACAAAAAATCGAAGAGTTCTCCTCCTGCTTATTGGAACCTGTATTGCATTCTGAATACATGGGTCGACTCAAAACTTCATCACACACAAAGTTGCGGGTAAATTTTTAGACTCGTTCTATCTTTGCTCTAGTTTTGCTTTCTCCTATGTCAGGTCTTGCACAGGATACATGACAGAGGAAGTTTGTGGCAATTTCATCAATGTTTGCAGAAGGTTTCTGGGTAATTTTCTGGATTTCCTATACCAAGATCTGCTGGTCAGCGTGAGGTCTGCAACACATGCAATTCAGGGATTGTGCAAATCTTATAATTCTAGCAAAATTGAGATCCCTATGAATACTAGCTACCCAATGGAATCTAGTATTAATAATTTTGCCCCTGTGGTGGATAACTAGGTCAGCGAACAGGAAACCAAACAGGAACTCAGGGGAATTCATCCACCAGACAAACTGATTTCATTCTCGAAACTGACCATTCTACCATTGATGCAGAAAATCGTGGTTATCAAGAAGTGCATGATCATATGGTAGCAGAAAATAAGGAGGATTCAACATTTTCTGAAGAGAATGTATCAGAGGGCTCACATTCCTCCTCTCGAGAAATGATGGAAGCCCAACAAGTCCATTTGAATGCAGAGACAGTGGTAATACCAGTTAAACAAGACTCCTTCAATGCCCCTACTACCATGTTAGGTCTGGAGCATAAATCCTCGTGGATTCTTTGTAAATTTGTTGCAATTGCAGTAATTATGTTGGTTTCAATTGATGGTGGAAGTCTCTACTTAGGGTGGGGTAGTGACCATGAAATGAAGGGAACAAAGCAAAGGAAAAAGCATCAAAGGAGGAGGAAGCAATTTGAAGGTGCGAGTAGAATGCCACATGACTCAGGATGTATGGTTGAAGAAATAAAGGCTTTGAGGATTCGAACTCAGGAAGTATGGTTGAATATTATCAGAAAGGAAAGCAAAGGAATGGAATTAATTGAAAATCGGTATCGGAGCTGTGTTACTTATATGAAAATGGAGAGCGCGTAAATGGACAAGGAAAAGGGTGATGACGAGTCAGACAAGTGGCGAGCGATTCGGAAAATATCTAGCGTCCGGGTTTTCCTTTGATATTTTATGATTAGATATTTTCTCTCACTCCATTCGGATGAGGGTTATCCTTTTTAAAATCTAATAAGGAGACACACTTGTCTCCTATGAAATGAATAAATTTGCAATGCGATATGGATGTAGTGACTCGGAGCAGAGATTCCATGCATCATCTCTTTATCATAGTTTTCTTTCTTTTGTGCAAGGAAAAAGCAAACTAATTAATGTTTAACAAAAATATATATATATATATATATATATATATATATATATATATATATTAGTTGGTTCAGTTTTTGGTAATATATAAATTTTAACATATTTATGACGATAGGGGCTTCATTGCTTTGACTTGGGCTATCGACCGTATGGAGTTTGTTTCGTCACGAAGCGACTATCAGCTTCATCTCAGTGGTTCCTATTGGATTCATGGGTTGACGCAGGCCTCATAAATGGTGCTATAGGAACAATCACCGACATTGTCTACGATGCATCAATGCCACCACCATCATTACCTTTATTTGTTGTTGTCAAATTTTATAGATACAATGGCCCATGTTGGGATCCCTCCAACCCGTTACATATTTGATACCCCCTATTTTGAGAGGGAATCAAAGAACATTGCCGATTAAAATGGCCTGGGGATTAACTATCCACAAGTCCCAAGGACTTACTTTGCATAGAGCAATTGTCGACATTAGAACCACTGAAAGGCAGGTTTTGACATTCACAACTTTCTCCAGAGTTCCCTCGCTTGCAAATCTGCGCATTTCACCTCATTTTTCATTCGAAATGTACTATAAAATGGCGCACATACCAACACTTGGAGCAAGAAGAAAGGAGGAGTCAAGGCTATTATCCCTCAACCCTTCGTAAATAATACCCTCTACTTTGATAGCACCTCCACTACTACTTTACTCAACACCTATAGTTTTAAAATTCTGAGAAAGAACCATACAATTTATAGTTGTTTCCATCCAAAGCTTTATACATTTTATCACTTTTTTGCATATTGAATTGTTCTAAGGGTTAGACCTCATGTTTGCACTTTTTAAATGAAGTGGTTCATCTATATTTCTACAAAACCAAAATCAATCACACCTATAATCAACTTCAATTACATAAGTAATAACTACCCCTCTAAATCAAATAACTTATACCGTTCGGCGTTCACATTGCATTGTACACATGTGATTGCTAGTTATATGCTTACATACATTGTCCCGTCAAAACAGTCATTCTAAATGAGTTTTTAAATTAAAATGTCAAAAAAAATCATCATCAACTCAAAGAGTCAAGTTATTAAATTCTTTGTATTTTATGTTCGTCTAAATATCATATTGTCAGTTGTGAAAAAGGGGTCCTTGTAAAATATTGTCAAAAATTAAAAAAATAAAAATTTGCCTTACGGACGCATTTTCGGTGTTACCCGACGTCCTGACAACCATCGATCCTCAAAAGCTAAATTCGTTGAGTTAGCAACCCGACACTAGAGGTTGGAGGCAATAGAGGATGGAGGGCAATCAACGCCTCTCATCACCAACGATGGGGCCGCATTTTGGTATGGTGGCATCTCTTTTTCAATTTTATTTTATTTTATTTTCAGTGCTCCTAGTTGTGTGAATAAATGGAAATTTCACATTGTGGGGGCAACATTACACCAATGTTCCATTTCCATTAAGTGCCTAAAACAACTAAAGTCAAGGATAGCTTCACTTTGGCAAGTGGCAGTTTCCTATGTTGTTTGAGATCGAGTGGCAATGATCGATAACAATGGCTACAATTAAGAACATTGTGATTCTTATAGAATGTGATGTGAAATTTTTCCATATTTCAGTTGTTTGCTTCGAGTGGTGTGTGGTTTCATTCCTTGTTATGATTGAAACACGGAGGATGTGCATTTTGGAATCTGAGAACAGTTTTATAAGAGGGAAACTGAACTAGAGTGATCCTCTAACTGCAAAGATTCTCTAACTATCATACTTCTAACATCAATCAGCTTGTGAAATCTAGCATTCACTATAAGTGAAAGCAGAACTGTTGAGTTCACATATGTAGGTGAATTGGTGGAAGTGTGATCATCTGGTATGGGATTCATTGTGGTGAAGCAGATTGGTCATGTGTAGCAAGATCCAAGCAAAAAGTATGCAAACCTAAAAGAATGCAGAGGCATGTGATTTTGTTTCCATTTCTTCGTATGTGTTTTCTTCGTATGTTTACACTAAGGGGGAATGTTAGGAATAATATTTGTTAGTGCTCCATTTGGTTAGTAAAGAATAAATTTAATTAGAGATTGAGTTGTTACGTGAGTAACAACAGTCTTGTAATAGGGAAGAGTTGTTATAGGAGTTGTTATAGCTTCCTATAAACTAGGAGATGTTACTCCTATATAAGTGTAATATGTTGGGTGAATGAATAATGAAGAAATAATTTGTGTTAAATTTTTCCAAATTCAAGAATTTATTCCCGTTGTATCATGTTCTAAATTGAGTAAAAATATGTCCGAAACTATCAAAAACCTATAAATAAATAATAGAATATGGGAAGAATAGAAATTTCAAATAGTATGTCCCATTTTAACGAAAGTCCATCTTGGTTAGGATTATACCACGGTCTTGAATACGGTGTACATTTTTACTTACTTTATACTTTTCCACTTTTTAATATATATGCCTATTCCCTCAAGCTATGGACTTATAGCGCCCACCCATGTGGGACCCAAACGAAAGACCAAATAAACTAGAAAAAAAAATCGACATTTGTTACTTGTTATTAGACAAAAGGTGGGTTTACTCACAAAACTCCACATCACATGATACACCAATACAAATATGAACCCACTCATACAACATGAAGGCCATACAAATAATAAGATGACGCAACATGTAGTTCATTCCCACACTTTTATGATGAACAAGAGCAAAAAAATGATCCAACCATAATTTGAACATCACGAGTAAGAACTTTCCATAATACCACATTTTCATGGTTACAACTTTATTATAATAATATTTCAAAAATCATCCTTATTGATTTGAAGAGCACTTAACATGAAAACATAAATTTTGCTTTTTCCCTATACTGCATTTAATTTATTCCGTTTAACACTTAACTTGTATTGGTTCCATCCAGTTTAGTTTGTTTATCTTATTATAAATACATTATAAATCTAAATTGATTATTATAAGTATATTAACATTTACACAGATAGGCGGCTTCACCAGCTTTGTTGAAAGGGTGCAAGGACATGATCAAAGTATTTCAGTACGCTTTGCTAAGGAGTGGAAAGAGAGGACTGTCGACTATGGGGGACAGAAAATTCTTGTCAATGAAGAGCTCATTGCTGAAGCGACCGGTCTCAGCCTGGATGGGTACCGCTTCTTCAACAAAAGGGTTATCAAAGAAACTGAAGAAAGAAGATTTGTGGAGGAAGATGAGAAGCTTATTTTTAGCACAGCGGGTCTGCTTGTAAGCTCAATTCCATCACCATTTGATGAAGTCACTCGCATGATGATTCGTTTCATCTCCTTGGAAGGTAGGTTTGTTACTGTCCCAGCTAAGCATCTCATCTTTTTAAACCACTTCCGTAGGAATAGATTGGTTTGCTTCCCTCATTATCTTTTAAACTCTCTTGAGCGCTCCATTTTGGAGTTCCAGAAGCATACCCGGGCGGTTCCCTTGCATCAAGGGCTTATTTTGCTAATTCACAAATACTGCCTTCTCAAGTACCCCGGTCTTCCTTCCTCTCCTAGCCCGGCTCCGATGGGCTCCGCTGCTGCCAGTCCTGCTTCTCCTGCTGCCTTTGCTGCCCTTGCTGCTGCCCCTGCCACCGGTGCTGCTACCCCCATGCCGGCTGCACATGTCTCTCCTTCTATTCCTCCTACTGCTCCTCCTGCCACCCACCTCGCCTCTACCTCTAAACGTCCACTCACCAGGGCTTCTAGGAGACTCAACCTTGAGACTCTTGCAGCAGGGAAAGAGCCTCTTGATCTTGACATTGCACGTGACCTGCTAAACATAAGTAGTGCCAGTCCCCGGGAAGCACAGATGGATAACCCTTCCAAGAGACTGGAGGCCTTAGAGGCTGAGATAAAAATGCTGAAGGATGAGGTCAAAAACCTAGCTAAGCAAAAAGGTAAGAAAAGCATGGAGGGGGAAGGGAGCATTGACAATGGTCAGATTGAAGACATATACAAAAAGCTGACCTCCTTGGACTCCCGCCTTGGGAAGGCTAAGACTAGGCATGATTACAACATTGCCGCCTTTAGGGCCATTGAGGAATTCATCGTGGGGCATGCCAAAAGTGTTTCCAACCTCAGCGGTGTCCCGGCTGCACTTTGGGGCAATGAAAAAGAGAGCAAAAGAACCATCGAGGAGCTCGATAAGACGGATGCTGCCCACATGACCGCTTTGGGTATGTTTCATGCTTGGAAAAAAGTCAAGATCAGTGTTGATCAAGCAGCCAAGAAGTAGTCCTGCATGTCTCTTTTGTTATTCTTACTGTTTCTTGGCTGTCGGGTTACTGTTTTTTTTGCTGATGTTTTGCTGTTAAGTCTCGCTTGTGTAGCTGTTTCTGGGCTACGTGGAATTTCATTGTATTACCTGGACTTGGTTAGTCCTGCTATGTTTCTCACTCTTATTCCGGCTTAAAGGCCTTATTTTGTATTCAAGGGTATAGTCCCTTTCAAAAAACTATTTGCCATTATTAAAAAAACATTTACACAAAGATAAGTTTTTATTCCCAAAATTAGAAACTATGATTCCAAAAATTATAAACTATGTTTTCTCAATTATTATTTTTCACGAGGATGAAATCACATCTACTTTAACACCACAATAAATATTTATTAAGTTGTAAATAATCTCCATGGTACTTATAAATTATTATAAACCGACATGTCACAAGGGTACATTCTCCATAACTAAGAGAAAGTTGCAATTTTCCTTACAATTGGAATCTTAAAGGTGCATTCATGCATTTCCTAATTGTCTTTGAAGTCCCAAGAGCTTTATATTATCTTCCCTTTATAATACTATTTAATTTCTAGATTAACCATCCAGATTACATACTATAAATTTCGTCACGTGAATTTCACAAAGTGGCCTTAAGCCTTGCATCAAATAATCTTATACACTTACATACCCACATGAATACTCTCTACTAGGTTCCTAGGGAGGAACACACAACTCTTACGTTTCCCTAAGACTTTAGGATTATGGAATAAGTTAATATATTATCCATTTCAATTCCCAAAGGTGGTTTCGCATATTAAGATGTTAAGCGAAAATGTTTCTATGATAACATGGGTTTGAGATCTTATATCCTCTTGTGTAGTTAAAATTATATAGTCCACAAATGAAGAGATGCATTTTGAGATACACATGGATCAAATGAGTCCCATGTTCAAGAAATAAGGTCACAATGTTAGCATATGTGATCCTGAATGAACAAACCATATCATCATTTAAAACGTGGAAGGGATTACTAATGAGTTGAAGGAGATGGGTTCCATGTCTTTTTCCACTCATAAGCCCATCATTATATGAAACACCATTTTAAAGGAAAAAATCAACATTGGTTCTGTTTCGCCAATTATTCTCTAAAACGGGGTTCTAGATTTACTTATTTCCCTTTAGAACTCAAGGGATCTAAAACTCGATACAAGTTTACCTTAGAGCAATGTAAAATCCCTAAGATGAATAAAATCCTAGAGGGGGTTAATGGAGTCAAACATAAGGGTTTAATGTGTAGGTAAGGTGGTAAACAACTCCACTTACGTCTCTTAGATATGTAAATGAGATCACTCAAAGTGAAAGTTAATAACAACAAGTGATGGGTTTAAGTATTTTTAAAAGGATAGGGGTATCAAAAACTGAAAAAAAAGTCTCAATTAAAAGAGAGAAATACAACAAGGGTTAATAACATGGTTCACTTTGATAGTTTAGGAATAGTAAGTTTCTACCATATAATATAACTATTAAGAGAAAGAATATAATCATAATGGTGTATGAATATATCAAAACATCTAAACCAAAAGAGAAACATATAACCGTAATTAGAATCACTCCCAAAATAGATTTCCCATTTTCCCCAATACACCAATGTGCTAAAATTTATTACTCATCACAAAATCAATAAATAACATGCCTGTTTATAACAATAGTACTACTTTATCTATTTACAATTACATGTATTCCAAAGATAACCCATTATTACAAAAGCACATATAACGCTACAATTTCCTTCATGTCTCGCGTGCTTACAACCACCGCATGGTCAAGACAACTATTGTCATGGTATCCACTTACAATCTAGCACAACTAAAGATTTCACATTTTTCCAATAATAATTAAACAAGTAATTAAAACACTTTCGGTAGAGTAAGTTATTTTTAAACAACAATAGACCCCATATTCTTTTACTTGTTTCAACATATCTTATAAATTCATCAAATTTTGTGATTTAATAAATCCAAAGCTGATCGAATCTGATTTAAAACTGAATTAGGATTGATCTAGAATTGAATTCAATATTCACCAAAATCAACTGTTCGATCAACCATTCGATTACCATTTTATCAAATTTTCATTTTCTATCTATATTCTCTATAAAAAAATCATGTCTTTTCAAGACCCTCACCTCTGTAAGGACAACCGCAACCCGACCTCTAAATGGAAAACTAGAACCATATAGATATGGGATATGGGATATGGCCCCCTATATCTAGATATGGCCTCTTTCCCCTCCCCCTATATATATGGGGATGGGCTTCATTAGCACTCGATTGATGGATTCTTCCAGATTTGGCGATCATCCGGAATAACTAGTCCAACTACTTTTGGGATCAGTTGCTCTTTCAAGAGAATAGTACAATGTAAATTGTGAGTTGTGTTCATGAACAATAATAGACCCCCCTATTATTTTAATTGTTTCAACAGATCTTATAAATTCATCAACTTTTTTTATTTAATAAATCCAAAGATGATCAAAATCTGATTTGAAACTGAATTAGAATCGATCCAGAATCAATTCAAGATTCACCAAAATCAATCGGTCGATCAACCACTCAGATTACCATTATATAAAATTTCCACTAATTTCATAAATTGATTGTAAATATGCATATTCTAAATTAAATCTGATTTAATAATGCAGAAAATATCTCAAAAATCAGAATTCAAAGTCAAACTAGAGACGACACCACAATTGTTTATGAAGTTTGGCAACCGCCACGTCTCCAAGGTCATACAAACCAATCTATTATAAGTACAAGTACAATTAAATTACAATTAATAAAATAGATCCATAACCTATAATGTTCTATTTCCATACCTTCCAAAGACCTTAGTGAAGCTCAATGTTTATCTTCCACCTTCCTAAAGCACTTGCAGATGTTCTTGCCTTGAATTTTTGTCTTCCACCGACTTCGCTGCAGAAAATGACGTCACAAAATCTCCAAAAATGGGAAATTAATACATACATGAGGAGCATCTTGGAATTTTATACAACTTTCCATTTTGCTCCGAAGACCCAAAATCTCCTAAGTACATCAAATTCTCGGTTCTTCAAAATTTATTTTTTAACAATAATAACACAATCTCCTAAGTTTACTTGTACAAATACAAAGCCTTGTATTTATAGGCTTTTCAACCCCCTATGGTGTGCCACTGGGGGTTAATTTTGATGTGTGGGATGTTGGGCGTTCGAACCTCCCAACTCCCATGGAATCATTTTGTGCTAAGCGAGGATAATAATCCCATATTTGCAGGATAGTAGTGGTTGGCGGTGTATAAATATAAGTCGGCCTCGGTAAGAAAAGTGGCTTCTACCTTGCTTTTGGTTTGAATGCCATGTAGGTGGCTGGCGGATTTTTTCACCATGTTTGGTGCCCATGTGGCATGGTTGGTGCGTTGTTTTCCCGTTTGGAGTGCCATGTTGGATGACCGGTGTGGAGTGTGGGCTAGCCAAGTTGTTTGATTGATCCACCAATGGAATTTTACACCAAATATGTATCCCGACTAGAAACTCGGTGAGCTCACATTGTAACTTACTCCTTGGCTTGGTTTCATCTCAACCCTAACTCATCTCGGCCTATAGCTCGATGAGTTACTTGGAATTCTACGGCGGTCGGGTCCCCCTCAAATAAAAGTGGACCCCACTGTTGCAAAACCTTTTATTGACTATCAAAGACTAGCGGTGAAAACATGACCTTCATTTTTATTGTGTGCCACTTATCGATGCCAAAACCACCCATTTTCCATTTTGTTATGTGCCTAGTCATTGTGTCACCTATGTCCTATCTGTTGATTTGTGGAGCTCAATTACTTCAGATTAGCATGCAATGTGAAACTTGTTGAATAACACAATAACCATCAACGGTTATGGAGGGACGGGCATCGGTCACCGATGACTAGCATCGTCAGAAAGGAGGAACTCGACATCGGTTAGGGATAACCGGCATCGGTTACCTGTGTATGAGTGTTTTAATTAACTCACGGGAATTAGATATATTTTTAGTATTAAAGCATATCTATTGATTGTAATTGCATGGCTAAGTGCCCTAAGTTTTTATGTGCCTATATAAGCATGAAATCTAGGGTTTAGAAGTAAGAATTAAGAAGAACATGAAAAATTTGATGATTATTGTGAGAATAATTGTGAGAGAGAATTCTTGGAGAAGAATCAAAATCTTGAGAGTAAGACAATACTGTACATCTGATAGGTGTGGAAGATTGTAAATATTCATTGTATATCTTTTCAAAGCTTTGGATAAAATATTGGCTTGTTTCTTGGTGGACGTAGCCCACACTGGGTAAACCACGTTAAATTTGGTGTTGATTTATATCTCTTGTTTTATGTATTTCTTCTGGTAGAATATCCACTTTTATTTGCATGTATGCTTAGATCGATATATTATCTATACAACCGTAAAGTGTGCTAACCCTAACACTATATTTGTCCTACGAACTCATATTATTCTAATGACTATATCAAGATTATACCATATTCATTTCTAGCATTCATTATACTTTTGCCGAAATCTCTCGGCAAGTTCTTGAAGAAGAAATAGGTTGATGAAATTTAGAGAACATCCAAGCGTGCAAAATCCTCTGGATCACACCTCCCCACTAAGAAGGCTTTTGTTCCACCAAAAAAAAAAATCACCCACAAATGTTTCCAATCATCTTCCTGCATATCACAAACACATACATGATCCATAGAAATAACATTATGGGAAATATTATTGTAAATTGTTGAAAAGCTTATCACAAAAATTGATTAGTTTTAAAAATAGACAATTGTTCACCAAAAGAGGAAATTGTCCAACTAATACTCTATGATTCTACCAATCTCTAAAAAAATCTTAGATCAGTTTAAATAGACAAACCAATGCCAATAATAGGTGCATGTCTAATTGAATCCATGTAATTTTTCATCCCACTGTGATTGAAACTACCATCACAAAATTGAACATCTGAAAATAGACAATCCAATGCCCAAAAGGCAACTTTCAAATTGGTTCCCTATGACATGGCCAACCATTGCAAGAAAAATTTCACCCAAAATAGATCAGTATAATAGACACCAAAATCCAACTGATAATGTCCACTGACCCTGTGAAACTTCCAGATCACTATGACACAAGTAAATATGTTTGTCAATGTGATCATAATGTGCTCTAACATTATCACCATATTTCTCAATCACATTTATTTCCCTCATAGACATGTGATTTATAAGTATGGCCACATCAAAATTTAACATTGTGAGCACAGTTACAAACATGCCCAAAATATGGGTCTTAAATACACCTAACATGTTTATGCCAAAAATAGATGCATTCCAAAACAACAGTTACTTTGCCAAGCAAGTATGCAAAACTAAACACCGTGAATGTGTCTAACAACTGTGTAATCTACTAAAAAAATCCCCAAAGTTGAAACATGAGTTTAATTCACTATACCCAAACTGTACCAGTAACTCAAAAGCTAAATAAGGAGATGTAAATGGAGTATTTTCAAATTTTTCAATGTAAGAAAATCACTGAGTATGGAAAACCTCTCTCTCAATTTTTCTCATGAATCTGAACTCTAGAAATATTCAAAGCTACAAAAATGGGAAAAGATTTCCTTGCAACAATTGTATTAGGTAAATTTCAGGTATATGCTATTAAGTGTAGAAAGTACCTAAAACTTAAAACATAGTGAGGTTTAGCGATACATGCGACGACAATCACAATGTTGGGATGGTCGAATGTAACAGTGGAAAATCACTTCTCCTTTCTCCAAGTGAAGAGAACTAAAATCAAATACAACTAAATAATAATGATTAGATAAAATGGGATGACGAGTTCCTTGGTAAAGGCCAATTCCGAGAAATCCAAAGGACTTCCATATAGGATGTCAACTCGTTTCAAAATAATTGATTGAATTAATGATAATAATAAAATAAGAAATGATAATGATAAGGATGGAACTAAAACTCAAGGTGAAAAGGAAAATCTTGTTGCACTTTGTAGGTGGTCCAGGTTAAGGTGGTGGTAATTTGGACAACTTCAAAGTAATCATACCAGTACTTTGTGGTTTCTTGTTGGATTTCATGGATGAACTCAAGATAATTCTCAATGTCCTCAATGTCAAGTGTGAAGTTGATGGCGCACAGTGTGAGCTCTTGGAGGATGTCAAAGTTATCCCACATAAATTCTACTGGATAATCAGGTGATCAAAGATGTTTGTGATAGGATGTGATTGACCTAGAATAATCATCTACAACAAAGACATGTTTGTGAGAGATAAGTTAAATTTAGGGATATGTATGTAATTTTGATAAAATGCTATGATTAATTTAAAATAATTTGATAAACATAAATCGGAGGTGATTCAAGGGAATCACTAGTGATTTAGACGAATCATGGGCGATTCAAAGGAATCATTAGTGATCCCTATGAAAAGACCGATTTTCTCGAAAAATATAAACTTGATAAAAATGGAGATCTAAGTTGATGATTTTGTAAATGTTATGAGATATAAGCAATGATAAAATAAAACAATAGTACCTTAGATTGTAGACAAACTATAGAACGTTTGTAGATGATGATTGAAATTGATGTTGTTGACTATTGATTTCCTTAGAAAATTGTAGAAGACAAAGCTACAAAAATTGATGTGTTGCAGGTTCTTGTGAAGACTTGATGCTCGGTTGGGCTTGGAGATTACTTGAGTGGAAGATATTTGCTACTTGGTTCGAATAAAGGGATACACGGATGTCCTGAAAGATTTCTAAAGATCCCCGAAACAAGAGTTGAAACTCCAATTTATAATCAATGGCGATTTGTTAGAATCGTCGTGATCCGAAAAATTTAGGGAAAATGTTTAGATGTGGTTTCAATTTGTAGACACCAAAATTTGGTATTGTTACCCTTTTCGCCCGTGTTCACTTCTTTCACCATGGTCACCTATCTAGAACCCTTTTATTTTATTCATATTCTTATTAATATTCCCATCTTTTCCATCTATTCTCCTATCCATTTTAATTTATTTTTAATTATCATCCATTACCTCCTAATCCTCATCTCATTAGTTAATTATCCCTAATTGGCTCCATTTCTCTTCTCTAGGTTGTTTATCATCCCTAAACTACCTAGTTGCTCATCCCTAGGCTTCCCTTAGCCTTTATTTACTCCATTTCACCCCTCACCTACCCATTTCACTTCCCTATGCAGCCTTAACCCGCATAATCCTTTCAAAACCCTAATCTCACTTCTAATGGGCTTGATGCCTTGAGTTAGGCATCCTCCCACCACCCAAATGGATGGTTCCCCATAGTTGGCGGTGACCCACCCAGGTCGTCATCGACCCTATAAAGCCACATTTCCCCATCCAAAGGATGCATCATCAAATATTTTTGTTTTTACAACCTTATCTTCATGTTTGAGCTTCTCTACAATTTTGTTTCAGTCTTCTTAGAGTCCCTTTGAGCTTGCTTGCATCATTTGTGGAGACTTTGGGGAGTTTATCTTGCTTTTGTGTTGGTTTATTCCATTGTTGCATCATTTTTATTGCTATTATTAGTTACTAACATTAATCAAGTCCATCCGCCATCGAGCCTCGGATCTAACCTTTCCTTCATCCATTTTGTGTGCAAGTTGTCAATCCAACCCATTCACTTTCGGTCTTGCCTAAATCATCCCAATTCGTCATCAACTCTCTGCCTCTGTTGTGTCACTTACTCTACCATCCAAATCCATAGTAGTCTATTGTTTTGTTTCTGTCACCATAAATAGTTCCCAAATCCATCATTCTCACATGCGTTTTCAATCTAGACCCATCTGTCAATCTTGATTCGCCGCTAACTCAAACCCAGATCACCCATCGACCCAAGCCATATTTCCATCCTACCCATCCAAATCCTTTTTTCTTGCATCCTTTTTATTTCCCCCTTTTTTGCAGGTTATTATCATCTCGTGCAAGCTTTTAGCATCTTCAAATCTGCATACAGAGTTGTTCATATCTGCATTTTAGTTATTGTTTTGATCAATCTTCCCAATCACTATCAATTAGACCTCTCGCAACCTAGGTCACCATCGACTTAGTCAGGTATATTTCATTTTGTGTTAATCTAGATCAGATTTACACTTTCCTTTCAATTTTTAATTTCAAATTATATTTAAGTTCAGGTTCTACATGTTGTTCAGTCCTTTATCATTTACTTTATCCTCTTTTATCAAATATAGGGGTTGACATCCACATAAGGGATTTCACGCTTCTAGGAACCAAATTTTCAGAATCCCCTCATCTACCATCTAATCCATTTTCCTTCTAATTATCTTTGTTGTGCAGATCCTTCAAGCTCGCAACAAGTTATATACTTTGTGATCATTCATTTGTTATCATCTTATTTGCAAGGTGGCTTAAACCATTGCATGTTTTGAGTTGCTCCATTATCTTTAGTATATAATCTACTAATCTGAATAGGAAAGAGAAAATTTACTCCAACATTCTGGCACGCCCAATGGGACAACTCTTTTAGGTGATTCTCTTGCATTTTCTTTCATTTTCCATATTTATTTTACTTTCCACTAACATTGCAGGTAGAGGATTGGCTTTTGCTTGTTCATGTTGGGCATTTGGATTGTTTGGATGTTTCTCTTCATTTTCTTTATTTTGAAGATTAGATAAAAATGAAAAGTGAAAACCAAGTATTCCTCTTTTTGTCTTAGTTTCTCCTTTTGCATCACATTTTTCCTTCCTTGTGTGGTTGTTCTCATCGAATCTCCATATTTGGTTTTGTGCTTAAAATGAACCTCTTGCATTATTGCTTACAAATCTAGTGTAAGTAGGGGTTTAATTGGTTGCATTTCACATTCCTTCACACACATCCAAACACACTAATCAAATTCATACATCGAAACAATCCCATACTGGTGGACCTAATTGGGATTTCATCACCCAATAGGAAAGTCACCATGATGTTTGGGCCACGTTATAAATATTGCAAAGATTTGGGTGTCACATACGTTAGGGTATATCGAGGACTCCCCATCTAAAACTACCCGAAACTAACCCTAGATTTCCATTTCCTAGGTTCCCTAGTTATCCATTCCCCCTTTTTCTTTTTCATATTTTCTAAATTAATCAAGGTAAAGAAAACATTGGATGTTTGACTTGTTTGCCTTAATTAGTATAGCTATAATTTTCTTATTTTGTTGCATTCTTGTTATCACACATTCTTTAGATAGGAAAATGGAACAAAATCTTGTATTAAACAATTCCATTGCTTCGTCCCAATAAATGTATGTAATGGCTATTATCTCATCCATGCTTATGGTTGCTTCTTGCATGGTCACCCAACCTTTGATCATCAATATGCATCATCAAGTATATATTGTTCAAACGACCACCTATGATAACACCAATCCTTTCTTGCATCATCAATCCTTCCCATTTAGGCCTACCACACCTCCATCCACTACATCGGGTTGAAAATTTTGGGCCTCTCATTGTCCCTTGTGGTAATGTGGAGTTCCAAGATCTTTTCGATGTTAATCCCATATCTCTCCATGATTACCTTCTTAGGAATTCAACCCAACTTTCTATTGAGGGGCCACCTCTCCAAAAAATCTATGATTATCATTCCAACCCCAAAACAACCTAAATTCTTTCTTCATAACTTGGTGTTTTTCCTATAGCCATGAGTGGGCTCGTCATGGCCCAACATGAGCTTGATCCATCTTCTTCTACCAATCCTAAACCTCATCAAACCACCCAACTAGTTACACCCATTTCTCTTAATCTACCTCACATCAACACAACTAGCACTACTTCGATTCCTATAACTTCTTCATCCACTATCATCACTAGTGTCCCCATCCAATCCTTTCAACAAACCCAAAATTTGTCTCCTATATCTAAAAAACATAATCAGTCCTTACCCTCACATCACACATCCATACAAATGTCATCACTTTCTCCAACAATTTTTTTACATTACATGGTGTCTAATCCACCTCCCTAATAATCTCAACCTATTATCACTCATATCCCCACTCATCATATACCTCAACAACCAACCCAATCTCAAAATCACATCACATCCCCATTTATCAAAATTAACCATTATAATGACCACTTCAATCTCAACCAATGACCTACATTCATCCTCATCAAGCAATTCCTCAAATACCCACTTATTTACAAGCCTACCAACAACCTTATCAAGCTACTTCTCACATCATACAACCACAACCACTCACTTCTCATCCAACCACTTCAAATGACCCCATGCATGCCTTAATGAATAGGTTGGCTAGCCTTGAAGTTGTTACCTTGGGACCCAAGATCACATTCTCTTATGAAAAAATTTGCAACGAACCTATCCATCCATCGGTCCCAATCAAACCCTATCCTCCTCATTGGGAGCTTCCAAAATTCACTAAATTTAATAGTAAGGAGGATCCCCAACAACACCTTCGTGCATTTAGGCATGCATTTTATATCATTTCTCGTGATCAATACCTCATGTTTGCACTTTTCCTATGTCCTTGGTCACCCCCGCATTGGATCGGTATAATGGAATCCCCAACACTCATTATTATCATCCACCCAACTTGTGTCGCTCTTCTTAGAACACTTCTCATTCAATATTACGCGCAATATCACCATTACATACTTATATGCCATCGACAATTCGATGATGATGCTATCACGAACTTTGTCACGCAATGGCATGGAATCATAAATCAATTATCATTTTCCCTTCCACAAACAAAGATCATTGAATTATTTTCACACTCTTGTATGAAGCATGTCTCATCCACCCTATAAATTCCATCACTTTGAGACATTTGAATAAACTTTCACTATGGATCGTAAACTTGAGACTTGTGCCCTTAAGCAAGGCCACTTAATCTTAAATCAAATGATCAAAAAACTGAGTTTACTAAACCATCCACACATAATGAAAAATTCAAGAGTGCGTCCAATGTTGTGGTGGTTAAATCTTCCTACACACCCACCTCTAGCACATGGCCTCAACAAAGAGCTCCTAGACCAACACCTAACTACACTTCCCTTGGAGAGTCATATAGTTTGATATTCGATAAGTTGATGGTAGTTCATCTCATGCACTTCCCCCAATCAACCATTTGTAAATACCACCAAGTGCGTGGACATGATATAGAGAAATGTTGAACATTCAAATATCTTGTCCAAAAACTCATTGACCAAGGTGACCTTCAAGTGGATAACCCTAATGCACCTCCTAATCAACCAATTGATGTTTCTAAACAACCATTCCTAATCATTTCCCAACAATTCAAACCACTCTTCTTGCATCTCAACCACCTAATGGTCACACCATTAACACCATCAACACTACCGACACCATTGATCAAGATCTTTCCCCATCAACAACTCCACCTACTTCACTAACTATCACATCTACTTCTTCTTTAGACATCATCCCTATATCTACAATTCCACCAACACTTACCATCATCCTTACATTGATCATATCCATATCTACATCGACAACTACCATTGATTCTACACTTGCACCTACTTCATTACTTGTCACATCTGCTTCATCGGATTTGACTATACCTAGTACCTCACCTCATCTATTCCACACATATTTACTATATCAGACCCATCTTTAGCATCTATCCCAATTCCTCTTTCTACACTTTTACCTGCACTAATAACATTGACTATTGTGACCACATCTACACCATCTTCTCCTCCTACATCGTTCTCATCATTTGAAGAGTTTTTGAAATCACTCCAACTCGTAATGACTTCAAGTGATCCTCCCATCTCATCCACAAAATCAGACACTTCCACATCAACTCAATCTTCACCTTATTTGGATCTCATCAAACATAAGTTACTCCCTCCACCAATATCAACCCCAAAAACACAACCTTCAAACTCTCCAATTGAGATCATTTTCATCCCTCCCAAGGGTACCTCTTCACAAATAAAATCTAAGACCCTTGGCATACTTCCTCAAAGGTCTCTTTCATGTCCTCATAAAAAGATAGACATCCCTCCACCTAAGATTAAACAATCCTATTCCACATCATCTATCTTAGGATGACATCCATATCTCTTAGGGCCAACCCCTTCATCAAAACTCCTCAACCCACCCGATCAATCCAAATCGAAACCATCCAACATTTCTTCTTCTAAAACATCAACCATCACTAAACATGAATCCAAGACATCTAAACCTATAAATGTTAAGACTTGACTCTCAACATCCAAACCATCTCACATATATACATCCCAAACACTCACCACCTCTTCTAAATCCAAAAATTCTCATAAATACAAGGCACCTCTCAATACTTCATTTAAATCATATTTGTAGGTTCTTCAATACTTGCTTCAAATTTCTGCCACAACACTTCCTCCTATTAAGGCCTTTGATCCACATATTAAGAATCCATAATGGTATGAATCTAATTTTATTTGTGCTTATCGTTGCACCCCTAGACATGACACAGAACATTATAAGGCACTCCAAACCATTTTCCACAATATTATTGAGGATTACCTTATTCTTGAAACAAATCAATATCCTCCTTCCACATACTCATTCATGACCACTTTAACATCTACATCATCTTCATCTATCAAAATACACAAGTCCCCTCATTCATCACGAAATTTTTTTACCATCCCACCACCAAACAACAATTCTTCTTAGGATGGTCCCCCCTTATTCATCAATGTTGTTCGGATAGCTACTCGATCTAGTCCACATGATTCTAAACCACCAGCCCAAACAAAATCAAAGAACTTTGTTGTCATCCCTCCTCCTAAGTAGTTTACTTCATCTCCATTACCATCATCATCAAGACCTAAGGTTTTGACTACCACTCTTTCTAGTGAGCTCACTTCATCTCCATCCTCATCATCATCAAGAACTAAGGTTTCTATCTTAACCGCCCCTTGGCCTCTTAAAAAAGCATTTTCAAACAACTTCATTTGTCCTCGAGTTAAGATGTCACTTTATGTTCTCATACAAAGATCTCTAGACCATAGGAAGGCTCTCATTGAGGCCTTGAAACATATCCCAACATATAGTGATGAGACTCAACCTTTTTCATCTCTCGTAGGAGCACTCGGGGCTTCTACGTCCATTTCATTTGATAATGTTGAAATCCCATACATTCTATCTGAGGACAATGACCTTCCCCTTTTCATCAATGTTAGAATCAATGACACCTTCATTTGATGATCCATGATTGATAATAGGAAAGTATCAACATCATCCCATCGCATACCTTTGATCAGCTCAAGATCCCTAAATCCACTGTCACCTAAACACCCACGGTCCTTCACACATTAAATGATGTTATCACTCCCTCCTTGGGGATGGTATTCATTCCTATCCATGTTGGTGAGAATCTCCTCCAAGAAGTCTTCTATATCATATAATGGGATTTTCTATACGATGTCCTTGGATTTGTGCCATGCATTGTGTCCCTTTCATACTTCATCGTTGCATCAAATATGAGCATGAGGGAAAAATATTGACACTTCTAAGTGATTCTCCTCCCTTACAAGTATGCAACATGACTTATCGACCTAATGATGTCCTTGTTCCCAAGAACAACCCATATATACCATCAACTAGCTCATGCTTCCCTTCATCCAAACTCCCCAACAATGACTCCTTAGACAAAGTCATGGACAAACTTAAACTAGGGAGTATCATCTTCTCATGCTCAACACCTTCCCCACGCCTCATCACCTCGGTAGACCCAACAAAGCTCCAATGCACCAACCCAATGTCGGGGACATTATCCCTTTTGGCCCACCCCATCTTCACACCAATCTCATCTATGGTGGTGTTGATGCCACATCTTCTCACATCATTGATCATATTCACACCAAACCATATATTGGTGGCTATGGATTCCTCAGAAAACCATCCTTTTCCCACACCTATCTTCACCATTGTGTATGGAAGGTATTTTGCATGAGATTTTATGAACATGGTCCACATGACCTCATTATCAATCAATGTCACAAACCTCATGAAAATTTTGGATTTAGTTATCAAGAGCAACTCGTTGGCCCTATCCCACCATCTGAGATGCTTATGGACATTCCCTCTCCATATTCTCCATCCTATGAGGCTAAGGACGTGGATGACACCGTGTCTATCACTTCTATATTTTTTTAGTCTCCTCCATCACCTTGGGACTGGTTTCTTATCAGTGTGAAAATCATACTAGGTCCCTTCCCCTTCACCATCCAAAAATGGTAAAAGAGGATTATTCTACCATCAACATTCTCCATTGCACTAACGACGTAATTCTTTCCCACATAGGGGAAGAATATTCTTATCTTCATAATACCTTACCATTTGACACATCCACTCTTCTCAATGAAGCCACCATCGATATCAACATCAAGACTCCCCAAGAGCCTCGCATCCTCAAAGTGTTTATGTCCCTTGATCTGCAAGAACTTGATTCTTTCACCACATTCCTCTCTCGTCATAGTCAGGCCTTCGCATAGTCATATTCTAATATGTTGTGTCTTGATTCTTCTATCGTCATCCATAACATCATCACCTTTTCTAACACTAAGTCGGTTAAGTAGAAGCTTCACCACATGCATCATCGATTTTCCTCCTTGTCAAAGAGGAGTTGCAACATCTTCTTTCCACTAACTTCATCATCCCCATTGACTATCCCCAATGGGTTTCTAATATCGTACCCATCACAAAATCATCTAGAAAGCTTCATATATGTATGGAATTTCGATATCTAAATCTCACTTTCCCTAAATATGGATTCCCTCTTCCTAACATCGATCAACTTATGGTTCTTACCACGGGACATGAGATTATTTCTCTTGTGAATGGTTTCTCTGGTTATTATCAGATTCCCATTTCACAGAAGACCAACATAAGACCTCCTTCATCACTCCTTGGGGGACCTTTTACTATCGTGTCATGCCCTTTGGTCTGAAAAATGCTAAAGCCACCTATTAGTGGGCCATGACTTACATCTTTCATGATCTCATCCATAATACAATAGAGGATTATGTTGATGATATTTTGGGTAAATCTAAACATCGATGTGATCACCTTATGCTCTTCAAAGTCATTTTTGAGTGTTTTATATGTTTCTTCCTTCATCTCAATCCAACCAAGTGTGTATTTAGAGTGCTAATTGACAAACTCATTGGCTTTATCATGACCATGAGGGGTATTGAAGTTGACCCCACCAAAATCAAGGCTATCATCGAGATGCCTCCTCCCTCCAATCTTGAGAAACTTTGCATTCTTCAAGGTGACTTCAATCAATTTTGCCGCTTCATCTCACGACTTTGATTGTTTCCAACCCTTCCATCATCTCGCTTCATAAGGACGAAGACTTGAATTGGAAGAATAACTTCTAAATAAAATTGATGATCGAAGAAATATCTCTTGTCCCTACCATTACTTACACCTCCACGCAAGGGGGATCCCTTTTATATATATGTTTCCGCCACTTGTCATGCTCTAGGTGCTATTTTTGCACATCATGATGACCAAGGTCATGAGCAGGTTGTTTATTACATCATTTACACCCTTCATAACTCAAACTTACTACACTAAAGCTAAAAAGTTGTGTTGCACTCTCTACTTTTACACCATTAAGTCATGCAACACTATCTTCTCAATCATAAGACTTATGTCATCACTAGCTTTCATCTTCTCAAAATAATGCATTCTAAGATGTATCATAATGACCACATCACTCGATGGCTCATGCTCATGACCGAATTTTACCTCGATTTCATCTCTCAACATTATATCAAGGGCCAAGCCATGGCAAACTAACTAGTTGAAGTCGTTTTCCCCTTGAAATTCAAATTTTTTCCTTATGCGTATCTCTTCGCGTCTTCATTTTTTATGAAGATTATCGCCTGGAGCATCTACCACACTCTAATTGTTATATGAATTTCACCTCCTTGCTCTTGAGAATCATTGTGTTTATCAATAGTGCATCAAGCATACTTACAATAAGCACCTCAAAGAATGCGACTTTAATTTTGGTGACCTCTTCCTTAAATAAAATCATAATGTTACTACTCTGTAAAGGAGCCAACGTGGAAATTTTTCCCCAACTAGATTGGACCTTACAAAAACCACGTATGGAGAACCCTCTTCCCACGTAAAATTTACATCACAAACCCCTTTATTGTGTTGACATTAGGTTTATGAGTTCTTTTCATCTATATTCCTTTCATGATATTATGATATAACTAACTATCATTGGTTATGTGTTAACACATGTTTTGGTCACATGTGCATTGTGTTACTTGGATCCCCTTCTTGTTTACCTCCAATGCAATTGGAGACATCATTTCCTCATGTGTTCCTTGATATGACGTAGCATCGTTCGTACCCATAGGTCACCAATCATCAAGTTGCATTCTATTCTAAGTTTTTCACATCTATCCTTTATTCCTTTACAATAAAATTTATTTTAGCTAAATCATTTTCATGCTATCTATCAACAATCTCACATATAATTGTGTTTATTTATGTTTATCATCATAAGATTTAGTTTTAAATAACTTTTTATTCACATCACATATTATATATTAAACATCCAACCATACATGTATATTCAACATCATCGCCAAATATAAATTAAACATATAATCATCATCATGCAGCATTAATCAAATAATCAACATCATACAAATGACACATGCTAGAATATGAAAAAATATAATATATATATATATATATATATATATATAAGTATATTAGTACATCATTGGCCTCCAAGGACCCTCTCTCAAAGCGAGAGAATTCATCAAAATTATTAAAGGCTATATCATAAAGCCTTAAGTATTGCCCTCGAGGAAATTCCCCGTGTCTACTCTCTCATCCTCGTCTCCTCCATATTGACCCTCCTCTCGATGCATCTAAGCCACACTCGTTGTGCTCCCGGATAGCCTGGCTCCATCCGCCACTTGTCATTGCACATACTCCCAATATCTCATAGTCCATGATAACTTTTTTACCACTATCTACTCATAGTAATTAGCCTTCGTGGCTAATTCTCTATATCATTCCATAGATATCATGTTGGGAGGTTTCATTTTCCTCCTCCTCATGATGTCATCGATGCACCACTCACTAACTTTGAGGCTAGAATCATCACAAGATCTCTAAATTACATTCTATAGGCCTCCTCTCGCCTATGATATCTTGATCCTATTCTAGTTGTCCCTAACTCTCTCTTGAGTCACTCAATCCCTCTCCTACTCAAGGGTCTAGGCCTCATGTCGTGTTGTATCTCACTCCTACTAAACAATATCTATCTTTGTGCTCACCTGAGCTAAATTTACACGTAACTTCACCATCTTTGCAGACTCTCCTTGGTCACCATCTCCACCATCTCCAAGAGCAGCCTCTTCCTTAACCTCCATCTCCTCCTCCTCATCATCATCTCCTCTCTCTCTAGCCATTAACATTTCCCAAGTAGTCATCATCCACTCTGAAAATCCTACTCCAACTCCTACATCACCCACTTCATCCCATGGTGTTGGTGGCTCCTCCATCGAGTCTACCATGTTGGATTAGGTAAGCCTCTTTCTATCTCCTTATACCTATAGGAGGTGGGATCCCCTGGTATTGTCAAAACAACACCAAACTATCATCGAGACCCTATCAAACTATACAGACTCAATTATCTCTAGTCTATGGCCATATACCCATCTAGTCCTCTGCATCTCAATCAACTATGCATCTACTCTGGGCCATCTGGGAACCATCTATATGGTCATCATCGACATGCTATCCTTTGAGTTTCTGCGAATATGTCATTATAAAAATTCACATCTCTTGCCCCTTTATCTCCATGAACCTTGTCGGCTCACCATCTCGAAATCCCTTTGTGAGCTCTATGTGATCCCTGTCGTGGAGGATAATTTTCATATTCTTGTAAGCCTAGTAGTGGATGAGGAATCCTACAATCATTCATGTCCTCTCAGCTCTATACATCATCAACTCATGGTACACATGTGCTAACAATGTTGTCCCAAATGAAAAAATGGTCTGTTGATCACAATATCTGCCAGAACCCCTAATAATGTCCATGAAAATTTTGCTCCCCGAGTCGGGAAGTGCATAACATGATATAGCCATCATCACAAGACATATGAATCTACTCTTTGGTACCCTCACGCTCGTATCTCATCGCATAAGAAAATGCACCTCAAGTGAATGTAATGTGTGGTGCATCAACTCTAAACATTCGTGTCGGAATTGTCGGTGTGTTATACATTGCAATCGGAGCTATCTTCTCCCCCTGTATAGGAAATATGAGGATGCGATATGCATCCTCCAGGGTGATCATCATCTCACCCATCCTAAACCAAAAATTTCATGTGTACATGTCTCATCTCTCCACCAACATGATCATCAAACCCACATCTTGTGGGATCTCTCAGTAGTAACTAAATCCACCCAATCCCACGACCGCTAAGTGATCCCACTCAGCATATGTCCCCCTGCAGTCTGCATTCATATAATGATGGGACTCTATCCTCAAATAAATGGTCTCTCATGCCCGTAATAACATCAAACAAGCATATATCAACCCTCATCATTTTTTTGCCTCATTTTACGTTAAAATATCAAAATTTCTCATCCTCCCTTGGTCAACGTCGACCCAGGTCAGGTCAACATGCCTAGGTTAGGATTGATTCCTTTTAGGAATAAGTCAATGGCGACCCTTACCAGTCATCATCGTCGACCACCCTTGACACCAATCTAAAAAATCAAAAAATTCAAAAAATTAAAGAAAACATAAAATAAATTAAAAACAAGCTATGGTTTTCATTACTCACCATCCTGAAAACCCTCTAGAATTTCCTAGTTGCTCCTCTGATCTCCATCTCTCTCTAGATCTCAATCTCTTTTTATAGCTCTGAGCTCTCAAATAGTCACTCTAAATCATGAAAATGAGCTTAGTCGATCGACTTGTGAGCTTATATAGTTTCCGCCTAATCACCGCCGACCCCTTTTGGGTCACCTGCAGTTAGCCCTAGTCGTCATCAACTTTCCTTGGGTGTCGTTGACCCATGCTTCCCTCCTTCATCTTCCTTTTTCTGCGTCATCTTATCTTTCCTTCCATCTTATTTTTTATGTGTGTAACTAATAGCACATTGTCCCCTGCTATTTTTAGCTTTTCATTGTCCTCACTATCCCTTTTTTCCTTTTCGGCCATTTTCATGTCCATTGTTGGGGCACCATATCATCACATAGATCTTCTTTCAATTTCACCTTTGTAGCCATATTTATGTCCCCTCTCGAGGCATCATTTCTCTTCATTTTTTCTATATATTTTACCTCTTTTGCCATTTTTGTGCCCTTTGCCGAGGCACCTTTACTTTCATCCTCGTCCTTCGTGGACACATACCTTTTAATCGATTCCTAATGTATGAAGGATTTCACATTTGGTTGCACATAGTTTTGATGTACGCCAATAACCCATTGGTCCCCATGGCTAGCATCCATTTGAGTGGTTTCCCATTGGATTCCCTCCATTTTGCTGTGATTTTCATGGACTCATAGGCCGTAGGACATTATTGTCATCTCCATGAAGACCATTCCTTTTGTTTATTTGAAGTGACTCCTAAAATCATTGCCATGTTTTTAATATTTTTCAAATCCTTCTTTCTTGGGGTATCTTGCCTCATCTTATCATTTTCCCCATCCTTCTTTTCCCACCCACCCTTCTTCATCTATCTCTTTCAACCTCGTGATTGATTCCCCTTTTATCATCAACCCCTAGTTTGAGGGGGATCTTATCATATATCCTCTTTCATCCTTCATCTTACCCTTTGTCTCTCATCATTTTTGTCTCTTGGCTTTCTTGCAAAAACCACTCAACAAAAAGGGGCAAATGTAGACACCAAAATTTAGTATCGCTACCCTTTTCACCCCGCATTCGCTTCTTTCACCATGGTCACCTATCTAGACCCCTTTTATTTTAATTCATATTCTTATTAATATTCCCATCTTTTCCATCTATTCTCCTATCCATTTTAATTTATTGTTAATTCTCATCAATTATCCCCTAATCCTCATCTCATTAGTTAATTATCTCTAATTGGCTCCATTTCTCTTCTCTAGGTTGTTTATCATCCCTAAACTACCTAGTTGCTCATCCCTAGGATTCCCTTAGCCTTTATTTACTCCATTTCATCCCTCACCTACCCATTTCACCTCCCTATATGCAGCCCTAACCCGCATAATCCTTTCAAAACCCTAATCTCACTTCTAATGGGCTTGATGCCTTAAGTTAGGCATCCTCCCACCACCCAAATGGACACTTCCCTATCGTTGGTGGTGACCCACCCAAGTCACCATCGACCCTATAAAGCCACATTCCCCCATCCAAAGATGCATCATCAAAGCTTTCATGTTTTGTGACCTTATCTATGTGATTGAGCTTCTACTATTGTTTGGTCTTCTTGGATTCCCTTTGAACTTGTTTGCATCATTTGTGGAGACTTTAGGGATTTTATCTTGCTCTTGTGTTGGTTTATTCCATTGGTGCATCATCGTTATTACTATTATCAGTTACTAAAATTTTGCAAGACTAAATTACCATTAGAGTCTCGAGATCCATCCTTTTCTTCATCCATTTTGTGTGTAGGTTGTCAATCCAACCCATTCACTTTCGGCCTTGCCTAAATCAGCCCAGGTCATCATCGACCTTACCTCTGTTGTGTCACTTAGTACGCCATCCAGATCCACGGTAGTCTATTGTTTTGTTTCTGTAACCACAAACAATTCCCAAATCCATCATCATGTCAGTCGGTCTAGACCCATCATGTCAATCATAGGTCGCCACCAACTTAGCCTAGTCATCGTCGACCCGATCCATATTTCCATCCTAAACATCAAAATCCTTGTCTTCTTACATCCTTTTTTTTTCCCCATGTTTCAATTCTCTTCTACTGAGTTACAATCAACTCTGCGGGCTTTCAACATCTTCAGATCTACATACAAAATTGATCATATCTACATTTTAGTTATTGTTTTGATCCATATAACCCGGTCAATATTAACAGGACCTCTGCCGACTAGGTCGTCGTCGACCCAATCATGTATATTTCATTTTGTATTAATCTAGATCAGATTTACACTTTCCTTTTAGTTCTATAATTTCATATTCTATTTAAGTTCAGGTTCTGCATGTTTTTCAAGTCTTTTATCATTTACTTTATCCTCTTTTATCAAATATGGGGGTTGACATCCACATAAGGAAGTTCACGCTTCTAGAAACCAACTTCGTCGAGAAACCCCCTCATTTACCATCTAATCCATTTTCCTTCTAGTTATCTTTGTATACATATCCATCAAGCTTACACCAAAGTTATCTACTCGCACTTCTTCATCATGTTATCATCTTATTCCAAGGTACCTTAAACCCTTGCATGTTTTGAGTTGCTTCATTTTCTTTAGTATCTAGTCCACTAATCTGAATAGGAAAGATAAAATTTAGTCCAACATCAACCACTTCCTAAAAGGGATTTTTGGGTATGGGATGAAGAAAAATGGTTGGGAGGAGGTTTAGGCGAGTTGGGTAGGTTAAGAGATTAGGATAAAATGCGTTAGGGATGGTTTAGAGATGGTTAGGTGGTTTCAGGGGAGTTAAGGTAAATTTAGATGAGTAAAATGATATTTTCAAGGAGGTAAAAATTGATTTTACGAGGTGAGAGGAATGATTTAGGTAATGTTTATAATGATAGGTTTTGATAAAATAATGTGTGTATGCGGAAAGTAAGTGAGTGATGAAAACCTGGTGTCTACATTTTCCCCTTTTTATCAAGTGGTTTGTAATAGACAAATTGTTGGAAAAAATGGTTTGATATGGTTTGCTTTGTGTTTGGATGGGTGATCCCCCTCAAACTAGGGGTGATTGTGACAAAGTGCAATGATCACTAGTTTGATTAATTTGATTAGATAGTTTTGATGCACGTGTTTCATTTTAAGTTGCCCCAAGATGAGGTATAGAAACAAGATGGGTGTCGCCATGGAACTAATTGATAGGGGAACCAAGGGGTTCATGTCCTATAGATGTATGATTCGTAGGAAGTAAATGTGGTTGCAAAGATGAGATTCTTAAGACCATGGAGCCAAGTGATAGGGGAGATAATGGGATCATGCCCTATAAACATATGGCTTATTAGCGCTAAGGGTTGCAAAACAAATTCACAATGGAATTTTTATAAGGACTAGATTTTGATTGGCTTTACTACATAATCGAAGTAGTTTTTGATTTGATTTGTTGGTTGTAAGGGTTTCTGGGCCCTCAAAAGGAAGAACATGTGGGAAAATGTGCTATTTGGATGTATATGATAGTTTTTCAAAAGGCTTGGATGTTATAAATGTGTGTTTTTGATAATTTAATTTGAATCGCAGGTGATTTAAGGAAATCAGTCGTGATTAAGGGAATCATTGGCAATTACGGGGTGGAAAATTATGCCCTATAAATAGTCATATTTACCATGGTAAGTTCATTTTATCGTGTGTATTTGATAGAAATTGACCTTTGAATTAGTGAATTCTCGAATGATAAGTGAGAGATAGAGGTCGCATGAGGTTCGAGGAGGTAAAGGAGGCCCACCTTATAAGAGGTAAGTACCCATTTTTTCTATTTTTTTGTGTTTTTATTTATTTTTAAGTTGTTATGTTTTTAGGCCCATGTGAGGGCATGTTTGCCAAGTCGCTAGAATCTCTCGGTGATTTTGTGCAATCACTTGCGATTGGTTTGAAACATTGATGATTATTAGGAATCGTTGGCGATTGTTGTGATTTTTCTTTGATTATATAATGTTAATAGAATTTTGATTAAGCCGTGTTCTAATGAATGTTTTATGTTTGGTGGATGCAGGCAAGGGACAAATTGACCATCCGAGACTGGATTCCTTTCATCCTAGAGGATGTGTGGGCCTCTTTGTTAGATGATGACTGGTATCATTTGGAGGACATGGGTTTAGGTGTGATGTGCCATTACTGGTAGATCCACATTGATCGTGGGATTATTACTTGAATTATTGGAGAGATGGGATCTGTCATCATCACCAATCGGCACTATGATAATTCTTCACTGGGAACTCCTCGTCTTTATGATTATTTACTAATGCACATGACCTTTAGTTTGGTGGATGTAATCTGGAAATAAAACAACAACATAACACAAGAATACCATCGACTATGATAAGAGAATGATGACAAATCTGAAATATCAAAATAAATTATAATATTAACATGAAATCATTATAATCTCACCCATGAGGTACTTCAAGTGTTATTGACTTCACTTGCCTTTCACCAAGACTATGGGAGAAACTTTACAATTACACCTCTTAATGGCTTCTTCAACACACCTTTAAAGCGATGGCTTCCTTCGCACACTTCCTACAATATTTCTCACTACTTCCTTCTATGCTAAATGAGGGGTTGGCCTCTCTATTTATAGAACTTCCAGCTTATCCATCTTATCTCTAAGATAGGATAAGAAATCCACTCTGACGAATCATATTCCATACATTAACTCTTATCTATACATGTAAGCTTATCTTCTAAGATAAGATAAACCTTATCATTTTACATGGGTTCCACATTTTTAGACTTTTTACAAATAAAATACACAAAATATTTATGACCTCACTCCTTGTCCTTATTACCAATATAATATTTCTAATTCCTAATCATGTAGACCCTACTTCTCTAATTACCCAAACTTTGACATTTTAACATTCTTGGACCACTTACGACAAATATTTACTTTTTCAACATTTCTATTGTACTTTGATTATTACCGTACTCCACATTATTGGCGGATCGTCTTGGCGGTGCCGTTATCTTCTATCAGACGCTACTAATAATTATACTTAACAACATCCTATTCCTAATACATACATTAATGAAATAGAAATTACGGAGGAAAATTTTAGTGTCGACATCTTCCCCCTTCCTAGCTTCTACTCCGTCCTCGGAGTAGACTATTTTGGTGCTTGGAAAATCTTCAACTTGTCGTGGTTGACCCATTTCGTAATGGGAGTTCCATCCAATTCCTCCAGTCGGTACATACCATTTTCATGCACAGCTGCTATTTTGTAGGGCCCCATCCATTTTGGAAGAAATTTTCTCTGTCTTCTTTTTTATCTAGAATCATATACTAGAACCAAGTCATTCACATGAAATGGAGACCACCGGATCTTTTGATCAAAGTATTCCTTCTACTTCATTTTCTTCTTATGGCTTGTATCCTTTGCTATTTCTCTCATTTCTCCAAAGAAATGAAGATGTACCAACCTTTCTTTTTCTTGAATCACTTTCATCCATCCTTTCATTTTTCATAACTCTCACAAAGTGGGAATATCAAACTCAATAGGAAGAAGCTGGATCAATGTCATAGGCCAATGAAATGGGGAGTATCATGTTGCTTTGACTTTGATGTTGCCCTATATGCCCATAATGCTTTGCATGAATCCTTTTATCCCATTTATGTACTGCAAGGCTGCATCTTTTGCTAGAATTTGACACAGCACAAAATTTGTTCGTTCCACATGTCCATTTGTGCTTGGCTTGTATGTTGTTGCCTTCCTGTGCTTAATAGAAAACTTATTGACTAGGGCTTCTACCACCTCATTAATGAAGTGGCTTCCTTGATCATTACAATTTCTAATGGGCAACCAAATCGGTGACAATGCGTTCATACATGAACCTTGCCACTTCATCCATGGAAGCTGTTTTCAATCGCCTAGCTTCAACCCACTTGGTTAAATAATCTGGCAACTACAATATACTTATTTTGGCGTGATGTAGTTGGAAGTGGACCTACAATGTCTATTCCCCACTTTTCAAAGGGACCAAGGGGAAGAATAGGACATAATGGAGCTGATGAAGTCTTACGGTTACCATGTGTTTGACAAATATCACATGTCTTACAATAATTATAACAATCTTTAAAAAGAGTGGGCCAGTGATAACCTGCATCCAAGATCCTTCTTGCTGTAAGTTGTCCAGAGAAGTGCCCTCCACATGTACCATTGTGGAATTCTTCTAGCAGTTCCTTCCCTTGATCACGTCCAACTACCCTCTTGTACTGTCCATCAGGTCCTATTCAAAATAATACTCCATGCAGAATAGAATATGGACGACTAGCTTGAGTAATCTTTCTCTTAGTCTTTGCATTGGCACCATCAGGAAACTTGAATTCATTCAGATAATTCCAAATATCTATGTATTCACTAGGGATTGTGTCAAGGGATAACAAGGCTACATCGGGGAAATCATCATCATCACAAGATGATCCTAAACCATCATAGGCTCGAGAGAGTGCATCTGCATTGACATGCTTCTTTCCTAGCCTATCTATAATATCAAATTCAAATTCTTGTAGCAAAATTATCCATCTTGCTATCCTCCCTGATGGGTTAGGCTTATTTACAATATATTTTAGAGCTTGATGATCTGTTACAACTAGAAATTTTTGCCCTAGCAAGTAATTTCTAAACTTCTTTACAGCGAAAATGATAGCAGAGCCTCTTTTTTTCATTCATGAGTATAATTTACCTCAGCCTTTGCTCATTTTATGCGCTCCCAAAGTAAATTGGATGTTCATTCCCATTTTCATCCTTTTGGCTCAAAGTACTTCCTAGTGTTGTATCTGAGGCATCAGTGTACACAATGAATGGCTTGCTCCAATCTGGATTCTTCAAAACAGGTGAAGACACTGGGCTTCCTTCATTGTCCAAAAGCTTCATGCGCCTTATTTCCTGGTTCATAAGTAACATCCTTCTTCAAGAACTGGGTTAGTGGCTGTGTAATCTTTGAGAAATTCTTGATGAACCTTCTATAGTAACCCACATGGCCTAAAAATGATCTCAACTTACTTCTATTAAGAGGAAATGGTAAATATTTGATTTTTGAAACTTTATCAGGATCAGTACCAATACCATCTCTGGATACAACATGCCCTAACAAAACGCCTTTAGAACATCCAAAGACACACTTTGTAGGGTTTAGTGAGGCTTGTGCTTCATCTAACCTTTGAAATGTTGTCTCCATTTGGTGCAGGTGGTCCAACTTGCTCCCATAGATGCAAAAATCATCCAGAAATACTCTGATGAAGGTCCCAATGTAAGGTTCGAACACCCTATTCATCAAATGCTTTGGAATGTTCTTGGAGCATTACACAACCCAAAAGGCATAACTCTATAAGCAAACATTCCCAAGGAGTGGTGAACGTGGTCTTCAGCTGATCTTTCTCTACTATACGAACTTGGTTGTAGCCGCTATATCCATCAGCAAAACTATAGCACTCCTGGCCAACTACTTCGTCCAAGATCTGATCTGAAAATGGAAGAGGGTAATGATCCTTCTTTGTTGCCTTATTGAGCTTCCTGTAATCAACACAAATGCATAGCTTCCCATTCTTTTTTATTGAGATCACAATGGGAGAAACCCATTCTGAATTCTCCACAGCAAATATGAATCCTGCATCAAGCAACTTATCTATTTCTTCTTTTACAGTCTTGGAAAAATTAGGATTCATTCTATATGGCATTTGCTTTATGGGCTTAGCACCATCTACCAGCTCAATAGAATGTTCTACCCAACTTACTTGACGGAGTTCCTTGTAATCAAAAGTGAATAGGTGTATGTACCTTCAAAAGAGCTGGAGGTAGGATTCCTTCTCACTCTCCATCACAAAGCATCACCAATCTTTATTTGTTGGAGACGATCATCAACTTCTTCTTCAGATAATTTTATGGGGTCATGAGTTGGTGTGACTAGAAGGATATCCATGACTGAAACATCAACCTCACTTTCTTCATCTTCAGTGTCCACTTCACTGGTACTAGAGTAATCAGAGGATGTCCAATCATCAGTTTCATCACTTAAATCCACAGGTTTTGCCTTATGATGTTGAGGGATCACATTTATCTTCACCTCTCTCTACCACGTCCAAGTGTCATGAAACCTTCATTCCAGTAGTTTCTTGCATGAACTCTCCTTAGCCATGGTCTTCCCAGTAGCATTGGGTACACAACAATACCATTTTTCATCACCTGAAATTCTACCACACATACCACACCCATAACAGATATTGCCACATTTGAAACTACACCTTCTGGTTTAGTTTTTCCTTTATTTAATGACCTTAACATAAGTGTTGAAGGGTGATCAATTTTTAAACCCAACATATTCATTACAGACTCGGTCATTACATTAACTGCAGCACCTCCATCAACTAAGACATCATGAATTGAAATACCATTACATAATACCTCGGCTTGTGGAGCATAGGGATCTCGCCTCGCCTCCAAAAAACAGGACCTCAACCTCCTTCCTTCTTCGAGCATTGAATCCACCTCGCAACTCCCGCCTCTTCTCGAAGACATAGCCAATAGTTGACCATATGTAATATTTGTAGGCCTTTTGGACAGATCTTCCAAGATGGAGTATGGTCCTTGCCCCCGTGAAATCGAGAAAATCCTGCACACCCAAATTTCTTCTCCTATGTTTCTTACTAGTTTCTTCTTTCATCTTCTTAGAATCATTTCCATCTTGATTATCTTTTTCTTTCTTTCTTTTTGTTACAAACACATCTACTTCATTATTTCTACTCTTATCTACTACATCAAAAGAATTCACAGTGCTTTTCCTTTATCATTATCTCCTTTACCGGATGTAGAACTCTATCGGACAATTATACTTATAATGACCCTTTTTATAACAACCATAACAAACAACTTTAGAAATATTTCTTTTGGACCTCTATCTCCTCCCCGAGAACTAAATTTCTTTCCTTGAAGAAGATTAATAGTTAAGCGACCCATCTTTTTAGCAGATCTTCATACTCGGTAGATGTACTAGGAGAAATATTTGTGTTCACCGGGAGTGGTTGTGGATTCGGACCAAAGGTGCTTTGGTGTAGGCTCTACTTTAGCAACAATTTCTTTGGGCTCCTCTTCCATGCTTTCTTCTTGCCTTCTTGCAATCTCCTTTGCTTGTTCAATGGTAGTGGGCGGTCATACTTCACTCGTTGTCGATCTCGGCTTCATCTCAAGAATGAAGTGCTTACAGAGGAGATTATCCACGCCATTCATCAACCCATCCGCTAGTCCTTCCTTGGGATCGGGCATCGAGCTTCCTCCTTAGCTCTAGAACACGATCATGATAATCCCTTATCTTCTCCTTCTCTCCTTGGGATAGCTTTGTGATCTCGATCATGAGATCTCGCATATTTCGTTGTTCACCAAATTCTTCAAGAAAACTTTCAGTTAATAAATCCCATGAATTTTTCACATTATCACCTAGTGTTTCAAACCACCTAAGTGTTGAACCATCCAAAAAGGTAGGAAAAAATTCAGTCCATTGTTCCCTTCTTATAAGGCCATTACAAATACAAGATCGCTTAAACTCTTGAATGAAAGAAGAAGCATCTTCATTAGATTGAGCTGAAAAAACAAGAATCTTTCCCATTTTCAAAAGTAACCACCATGAAATACCATCTCACAAGTACAACCAACAAGACTTATGTGTACAAATAATTGGAATCACTATACTAGAAAGTGACTTTACACCTTTCTACAGTAAAATAGAAATGACCACGGTAAACTATGGTAAAACTTGACTTACTGCGGTAAAAACTGACTTTACTGTGGTAAACACTATTCACGGTAAAAAGTGAAGTTACTGCGGTAAATACTATTCACGATAAAAAGTGACTTTACTGCGGTAAATACTATTCCAGCAAAAATGACTTTACCATGGTAACTACTATTCATGGCAAAAATGACTTTACCATGGTAACTACTATGCATGTAAAAACAAGGTTACCCTCTAATTGATTTTTGACTAAGTGGGAATATCTCTCCAGAAAATCCACCAACGAGGAATGGTCTCGGCAACGGAACCAAAATGTCATCACCAATCCGGCACTATGATAATTCTTCACCGGGAACTCCTCGTGCTATGATTATTTACTAATGCACAGCCTTTAGTTTGGTGGATGTAATCTGGAAACAAAACAACAACATAACACAAGAATACCATCGACTATGATAAGACAATGATGACAAATCTGAAATATCAAAATAAATTATAATATTAACATGAAATCTGTATAATCTCACCCATGAGGTACTTCAAGTGTTATTGACTTCACTTGCCTTTCACCAAGACTATGGGAGAAACTTTACAATTACACCTCTTAATGGCTTCTTCAACACACCTTTAAACTGATGGCTTCCTTCGCACACTTCCTACAATATTTCTCACTACTTCCTTCTATGCTAAATGAGGGGGTGGCTCTCTATTTATAGAACTTCCAGCTTATCCATCTTATCTCTAAGATAGGATAAGAAATCCACTCGACGAATCATATTCCATACCTTAACTCTTATCTCATACATGTAAGTTTATCTTCTAAGATAAGATAAACCTTATCATTTTACATGGGTTCCACATTTTTAGACTTTTTACAAATAAAATACACAAAATATTTATGACCTCACTCCTTGTCCTTATTACCAATATAATATTTCTAATTCCTAATCATGTAGACCCTACTTCTCTAATTACCCAAACTTTGACATTTTAACATTTTTGGACCACTTACGACAAATATTTACTTTTACAACATTCCTATTGTACTTTGATCATACCGTACTCCACATTATTGGCGGCATCGTATTGGCGTATGCATTATCTTCTATCGGACGCTACTAATAATTATACTTAACAACATCCTATTCCTAATATATACATTAATGAAATAGAAATTACGGAGGAAAATTTTAGTGTCGATGAGATCCTGTTACTTATACATTTTAGCTGGCGACGGGTGACATGACTATCACCCTAGAGGATGTATACTGAGAATTTTGAGGTTTCCTATGTAGGGAGAGGGGATTTATTTGATCGATGAGAAAGATATGCCTGGTGTGATGAAGTGGCTATATGGTGATGATGTTTATGGGGTGGAATTTTCATCGGGTGGTTTTTCATATGGGGCTTTATATACTCCTGAGATCAAGGGTTTCACTTTGATGACCTTGACAATGATAGGGATTACTTGTTATGTTTTACCTTAATATTTCGGGGGTCAATTTCTATGGATGATGACAAATGTGGTGGTCGACATCATAAAGAAGAGGACTATCTTCGCATGGGCTCATGCATTACTTGACCAGCCTATAAGGATTTATGGGTGTGGAGGATCACGAAGAGGTTTGGGATTGATGTTGGGTTTTTTTACAGTGTTGGGTGTATGATCACATTACAGTGGCCCAGCCTAGAGGTTTTCCATGGGGAGGCTTAGCATTGCTCGATGGGACCACCGATGTTTTCCTATGGAGATCGAATAGAGGAGAGGCGAGCCATTATAAGGTGATCAAGACCTTTGTCAACGGCTCATGGTTGGGTTACAAGCTCGTTATGTGAGATGGAGACCATATATTGGGTTTCCAATGTGGGAGGGGGAGGAGGGTGAGCTTATGAAAACCCAATAGGATATGTGGGTATAGGTTTGATGGCCTGAAGAGTGGGATTTTATCTGATTAAGTCATGTTACGAAAGTTTGGGTTGGTTCGGGATGTTGCGGAGGTAGCTATAGGTTACGGGTGTGATGATGGGGATGTGGATACACCATTATCGAAATTTACAATGATTCATTCCATCGCCGATGATGAGGGGGTGATGGGGGTAGATGACTAGGAGTTCCCCACGGTGTGGATGACACCGAGGTTACGGAGGCGTTTGACGCATGGTGGTAGGCTCAACTGCTAGACCTCATAAACGAGTACAAGTCTCGATTGGAGGTGACTCATTAGGGGGTGATGGTGAGGGTGTGGGAGGTAGGGAAAAGGATGTTGGTGGAGGTGATAAAAGGGCAACTTAAGAGGCCACCATTGCTCGTTTAGAGGTTGAAAAGTTCGTACTATTGGGTGAGAGGGCTACCCTAACCGTGGAGAGAGATGGTTTTATAAGTGAGTGGGATGGACTAGGTCACTTGTTAGTGGGTGTACAAGTAGAGCTAGTGTAGGATGTAGATGATTATGATCTTTATAGGCAGTGGCGAGAGGTCTTGAGAAAGGCCATCGGTATTACATGGGTACTTCCATTTTGGGTGAAAAACTACATGAAGCGAGAGCTCAAGCTATTAGGTATATGGGACCATCTGGTAGTGTTATTTTGGTTAACAACTAGTATTTATGAGACGATTTTAGATACTATGAGGAGATAGTTCGACGGAGGCTTCCCGATGAGCCTCGTTTTGTTTTATATCGAGTGCACGGAGATGAGCGCGACCTAGTGGCAATGTAGGGAGTGTGGGTCAACCATCACGAGGTCTACATGGAGGTGGTCCTAGTAGAGGACTAGATGGGGATGAGGGTGGTGATCGGGAGTAGCATCTAGCGATAGACATCTAGTTCACCCGATAGATGATATTTTGAATTACACGGCTCTATGTGAAGCCTATTTTTATATGCGTTTTTTATATACAAAGATTTTGAGACTCCAAATGATGTATAGAGACACATTGATATGATATATGATTATGATTTTGATTTTGATTTATGTGTTGACTTACTTCAATGTGATGTTTTGGATGTGGCAATGTAATATTTAGATGTGATCATGATTGTATGGATATTGATAGATGTTGATGTTATATAGATGTTGATAGATCTTTGATAGATGTTGATGTTGATTGATGTTGTTGTTATGTTTCGATTTTATATTTGATTTTAAAGTGACTTTAATGTATATTAAAATGTGTCCTAACCATGGCTAAGAATAAAACATGAAGTGATTATTTTTAAACTGGATTTGATACATATGTGATGGTAGAATGTAGAGTGAAGGAACTTTGCACTTTTTGGCCTTATAATAGATGTTAACACATGACTAACAATGGGTAGTTACATGTAGGATCTTAGATAGGGATGAAAGTGAAATTTTTAGGATTGTGGAGCTGAATTACTTCATAGTTAGCATGATTTACACCTTGTTGGTTTACTCAATAACCGGTTCTAGTCAACTCAATAACCGGTCTTTGCCGTGAGGGTAAGCGGTGTTAGTCGGGGGGTAACCGACGCCAATCAGCATTAGGGTAACCAATGACGGTCGGTGGTAATCAGTGCGAGCCACGGTAATCAGCACTAGGTTACTGTGCGTGAAATTCTATATTTAACTCACGAGAATTAGATCTAACTTTGTTATAAAGTTGATCTAAAGGTTGTAAATGCATAGCTAAGGTGCCCTAAGTTTTTCTAAGCTTATATAAGCTAGAAAACTAGGGTTAGAACATAAGGATAGAGGAAGAATGTTAATTCTCCTTGGTTGAAGATGAAGAAGAAGAAAAAGGTTACATGAAGATAGATATTCAATGGAGAGAAGTTGGATAGAAGGAAATAGCAGGTACATCTGAATGGTGAGAAGGTGGTTATGTATTCTTCTGTATTTCCTTTGTATTGTCTTGTCTAAATGTAATGGCTTGCATAGTATGCAAAGCACATAGTCTTTCATCTTGTAGATCCACAGGTTGTTGTGAGATCTTGTATTGTAGATCCATGAGATCATATTGTATTGTTGATCCATAAGAATCTAGTATTATAGCTCATTAGAGAGCTCGTGGATACAGATAGTATCTTAATATTGTAGATGCATTTGTATTCATGTTTATACAAGTTGATACAATGATGGAGAGATAGAATTACTTCTTGGTGCATAATCATGGTTGCACATTGGTAGACCCATGTGAGAGGTCTTGTTGCAGATCCATAGAGAACTTGGTAGTAGTTCACGAGATGTAGTAGTTCTGGTTATGTGATATTTTTGGTGGTTTGGAGGCCTTTGTTGTAGTGCACTCATGTAGATCCGTTTAGAGCTATGGAGGAGAGGAGATACTCTTGGAGAGATGCATTTTACTCTTGTATTCAAGAGTTGGTTTGTACTCTTGTTATATTATATATGTGAGATCTCTATATTTGGTGGACATAGCCCACATTGGGTGAACCACAGTACATGTTATGTTATGTATGTGTAATTTGTTTGATTTGGATTATTCTAGTTTATACTTCCACTGTTGTAGATCTTCGAGAATTGTTTAGATCCTGTGTGCATGATTATGTTTGTTATTAAATCATAGCATTGTTCCACAGTCCTGAATTTCAAACAACTGGTATCAGAGTCTGGTTTGTTGTCTTATCTGAATTCCCAACAAAATTTATACGGTCCTAGAACATGGGAAGGGTTGACATATGTAGGTTGTGCGGGAGAGTGGGATCTCTTTTCAATGGTTTTATAGGGATATGCCCCAGCTATATATTTTATTTTGGCGCAAAGCTGATCAATGCAGAAATTTTTCTTTAATGGGAAATTTGATCAATGCGGGAAGCTTTCCTAGGATGTTTTTGATATTTTGACATTTTTAAAGGTTGATAGATGTTGGAAGCTTTTTACATGGGTAGCCATCCTTCGAGGGAGTGGTCTACAATTTTTGAATTTTTGTTTTTTTTTATTTGATAGTCGTCCTTCGAGGGATCAGTCTTTTTATTTTGATAAGATATATCCATAGATATTTTTGACTTTATTTTACGTTGAGGGCAAACCTAGTAGACCATTTTGAGGAGGGGAAGAGATGTGTGCACATACTACACATGTGTACCCCTTGTAACATGTTTTCAATTGGTAGACAAGGTGGATGGATGTAATGATTACGGGGTTCCTACTAAGGAGGAACTTTTCCATTTGAAAGATGCAATGAATAGAGTTATGGTGTCCATCTTTAAGTTTTTTAGGATAGTGATAGTAAATCACATGCTTTCAAAGCATTACGATGATGTCATGAGGGGTTGGTGGTTGGATAATATCTTTGATGTGACTACTATCATAACAGCCATTGTATTAACAATAGAAAGGTCACAAGTGTAAGGCATTCAAAGGCTCCTTTTCAAGTGTACCATTAAGGGAGGCTAGACGGTAAGCTCGACCCATATTTGTGAGTGATGACATATGTATCGATCCATTTCGGGGAAAACTTTCCATGTTTTCTCCGGTAAGCTCCTGACCCATATTTGTGAGTGATGACATATGTACCGATCCATTTAGGGGAAAACTTTCCATGTTTTCTCCTTTCCAGAGTAGTGACATTTTGATTTTATTTGAGAACGAGATCGCTTCTTTGACATGTTTTTTTATACACGTGTTTTATGCGCTCTTGACAAACATGATGATTTTCAAGAGTTGTTAGGAATTTATCATCTAACAACTCTAATTGGGCTAGATGTTCTTGACAATAATCCTCATTAGGGATAAAATATATGAGGGATACATGGAGTGATGGGATTTGAACTTTAAGGTGTAAGACTATCTCGAGTCATAGACTATGTCACCTATTGTCATTAGTGCTCCTACCATCATATCATCCTCATTTTTATGTATCCTATCTTAGTTCACCAAATTGTCATTAGTTCTCCAAATCTCAAAAATTTCAACTCTCTCTCGTACAAATGATTTCCAAATTTGGCAAGTTTTTGAATATACATAGGTTAATTTTGACCAAAATTTAAATTTTTAATTTTTAATAATTTTTGCGTGTGACGGACTCCATAAGAAATATGGAATGATCCTATATCTTGATTGTCACATTTATTTTAAATTTTTAATTGTATAGTTGTGTTGTATACATTTTTATAAGTTATAAGCGCCTTTGGTAAAAGGTAATATTTCCAACCCGCCCAAAAGGTAAGTCCTCTCATTTGATTTCAATTATGTAGTTATTTCTACTTCATTTTGATATATTTCACTTGATTCTATTTTTTTATTTCTTACGGAGGACACAGATCATCACGGCTAAGCCGTTGTGCTTCAAGGTAAGACAAGTAGGTAAGGTAAGTTTTCAATATTTTCTTGATTTCGGTGCTTACTTCTCAGGCATCACACCCTAGCCAACTCAAAGCGGTGTGTGTTCACCCAAGTGGGAATTTTGTACACACCCCATTTTACATAGTACCAAAGTAAAAATACCCAATGATTATGATGAAGATGTCCAAAAACATGACAACATGTTTTAAAATGCTCAAAACCACTTCTAGCTCCCTTTTGACCCCTTTACACCTATTTTTGGCCCTTTCTAGGATCTCTTTGAGATTTTTTATATTTATTCTTCCTCTTCTTGCCCCCATTTTCTCATCTAAGACGATACCATTGCAACGATTCCTCCCCCTGCAGGTAGTTTTGTCCCTCGCCACATCGATTTTGTCGTGTGTCCCGATGAATCTGCTGAGTCTTTGATGTGGCTTTAATCGCTTATCTCGTAAGAATTGATGATTCTGTCACACTTGTAATTTGATTTCAATTCACACTTTTCATTTGTGATTTTTCATGTTTTTTATTCATGCACGTGTTTCACCTTATTTTGATGCTCAGTCCACTTCTCCTATCCCCTAGCACTTGAGTTTACTCTTTAGTTATTCAATCTAAAAGCCATATATTTATTTTTGATATCCAATTAAGATTGAAAACACTTAGAGGTTAGCTATTAAGCAAAATTAAGTGTATATTTATTCTCCCCCAATATTTTTCAAGCCACCTTTTCCAAGGAATACTTGTTATTGTTGTATTATTGATCCAAAAACAGAAACCAAACACAAAGAATACTACTTCCAATACTAAGCACCATGAGGATTGTGTATTGCTACTACTACCCAAAATAAAACACAAGGGACTTCATATCATACTTCTTCTTTCTCTTGAACCAGCCACAGGTCAATTGTTTTCTCCTCTTCCAAAGTGCATCAAGCCCCTTCTTCTCCCAAACTGAATACATCAACTACAAAACCATTCTTAATGAGCTCAAATGGAGTAGTTTGCTGAGTGTATAAACATACAAGGTTCAAATCATCCTTATTCCAATTACAAAAAGAGGTTGAATCTAAATCAAGTTTTTTTATTTGCATCGTTAGATTAGATTTAATTTCCTCTCTTTAGTATTAATTAGAAAACCACAAAAAAGGCAATAAAGATATTAGATTAGATTTTCTTTGTTTGAATTTATGATTTGTAGATTAAAAGTTTTAAAATCCTCTTGCTCTAGGCTTCTCCCATCTCTTGGGATTAGACCCTAGGTTTAGAATAAGAACATAGTTTGTTGATTAAATCTAGAGTAGTTTAATTTCAGAGATTGTATTTAAAAAACACAAAAAAACAAAAAAAACATAGTTTTAATTGTTAGATTTAGCTTTCCATTCATTCATAGATTAAAGTAAATTCAGTTTCAAGATAGATCAAATTTATTTTAGATCATAGATCTCAATTCACACAATTTTCTTTCCAAATCAACATTTAACTTAGTAGATTTCATTCAAACAACGTAAGAGTTTTATATCTGAAAACAATAAGCTCTCTAGGGATAATTAATGTTATCATTTCTTCACTTTGTGACAATTTGTAACTTAGTGCAACTTCCTTAGCCACTAGTTGTAGATTATTTATTCTACATATTCGTTTCACTCTTTAAAACTCATAAAATACCAAAAACATTGATTGTTTGCATTCCTATCAAATCAAAGTAATGCAATAGGAGAATTAGTTGTTAAATTTATTTTACACACATCTAAAAATTAACTTCTAAAATCTCTATTTCTTGCAGACACATGATTTCATTGCATCATATTTAAGCATGTTTCAAATAACTCACACAAGAAAAACAAAACAAATACAAACAACAACCTTAGACTTGAGTTAAACACACAATAGAAGACAAATTATAGACCTAAACAAGCTCAAAAATATCCACATTCAAACTTGCAACAACTACAATAAATAGCCATGTTATTTCAAGTGCAATAAGACAACATAATCAAAACAAGGATGTTTGTTGACCCGTCGGATAACAAGTAACACTTTTGAACAAACAACAACACCAAAAGACATACCTAAGGCTTTAATTATGTCACGGGATCACCTTAAGATAGCCTTCATCATAGGCTACCATTTTTTTTGCTTCATGAAATAACAAACACCATGTAACGATTGTTTCCCTTCTACCATGGATGACTCTAGACAATCATATATTCTTGGGAAAGTTGGACACTTTCCTCATGTTCCCTCTATGCTAGAGAAAAAACATCCAACACGATATCTTATCTGAACTTAGGAAAGAGGTATTTTTTTCCTCGTCTCCCACACACATTATTCCACAACTTGTTGGTCTTGACAATGAATCCTCCCAAGACAATAACCATATATGCCACCTCATCGTAGAGAGATGTTCCTACTAGAGATATGAGTTTTCTCAACTTATCTATCATCTTTCATTACTTCCTTCCACATGACCTTTCCAAATAAGGTTCGACCTTCCTCAAACAACCATTTTCCCCTAATATCACAACCCAACATTCATCCCTTTACCTATTAGGACATAGATCTAGGGCTTCACATCGTTATCATTCTCAATTGTACCATTCACCGTGATCAATTCCATAGGAGTATCGCTACCCTCGATAAGAAATTCTTCCCCTCTCGAGAACATTGGTAGAGGAATATTCTTCCAACTTGTTTGCACTCATATACCTCAACTCATATCATCCTCACGCTATTCAAAGCCCCCTTCCAACAATATCTCATCTTCCTCTACATCGACTACCTTGGCTCGAACTCATGAGGATTCGAGTGCACACAAATATCCTCTATGCTTTTTTGTCATGTAAATTATGCTATGAAGATGAATTTTCTTCATTGTCCTTCCATTCATCATGTAGATTTGCAGAAAATGAAAAAAGAGCAAGTTGGACTATAAAAAAAAATATATGCCTATTTCCAATTCATTGACTATTTTTATTGGTTCTACTACTAAAGGCGTCTCCTTTCATCCATCTCTTTTGTCTACTTTTTTGGAAAGGGCGTTAATATATCAACACCCTTTGAAAAAGGGGGAAATGTAGACACCCTATTTCTATCATTGCATCAATTTCTTCATCCCATGAAAATATCATAAGTCATTAATATCTAATTAATCAATGATTCGCTAATATAATCACATCCTACTCACCAACCACATCATCAGTCACATCAACCTTCCACTATCCCTCATGTTCCCCACTACCTAATAAAATAATTCGGTCAATTACCTATGTCCCCCACTATCAAATAAAATAATCCAATTAATGTTTCATTTTCAAAGATGCCTCACTATTCACCACCTACCTCCCCAACTTTTAAAATTCATCACTATTCATCATTATTCACCTACTTAATTTCTCATTATTCTTAAGTGAAATTAGTTAGCTTCCTTCACTAATCACATTTTGACACTTTGTATAAATACACCCCTTACCTTCAATCTAATAAACAATTCACGAGTATAACTCCATTATGCCCTTTTCCCCATTGGATTTCTTTCTAAACTCTTTATGCCCAAATCCCTCCTTTCCATGTTTATTCAAAACAACGCAACACTTCTAAACCGGCCTTGCATAATGAAGCACGCTTTGGGGCATCTATGTCTAAAGCATTTACGGGAAAACCCACTTGATGGACCGAATTGAGGTGTATGGTAAGAATTAGTTGTTAGATTTCGTTTATGATGTATTTATTTTATTTCTAGTTTGCATTGTTGATCTTCATTATCATTTTATTTTGATAAATGGCTTTTGTCACCTTAAAAGAGTTAGGGATCTCTCAAGGAAGATCTCTCCTAACCAATAGACTAACATTTTTCTCTAGCTTGCAATCTACAAATTTAGTTCGGATTGTGGAGATTCTAACCTACTTTATTCAATGGAATAACCTCAAGAATTTTGTCTCTCATTCAATGAAAACAACATAAATTCATTTTATTTAATAAATTAATTTTATGACACTTCTTGTTGGGCAGTAATATCCAGGTGTATGATTAGGAGTCCATGCACCTCTCCTACCATCCATGGCATGCTTCTCTCACAACCTCCACATTGGCCCATGATTTTTATGACTCTTTCAATGATCATGGCCATTACAAAACTTGTTTCAACTAAAGGAATGGAATCTCTTGTCCCAACTCTTCCTCAACTAATATGACAATTGATGAACTATACATGCTTGGCCATCGTGGTTTCAATAACCACTAAAATTGGACTAAAAATGAAGTTCCATATCCCTTGCAAGATATTTCATCATCTTTCATTTATTGTAATCAGACATCACTATCCATTTCCTACATGCATTCTTTTGTCTCTCCAAAGAACAACCCACTTATCACCCAAACAATAACTAGCGTTTGACACTCTTCTCAATACATCACATACCACTTCCAAAATACATTCAAATCGTTCTAATTATTTTGTTCTCTTTGTGTCCTTTCCCACACCACCCTTTTATTCTCCTATCAACGTATCCATTGTACCATCATGTGTGATTGCTAGTCGCACTTTGTCTTTAGTAAGGAATGTTTTGCGGGGAAAACCTTTTAATGATTATATCTTTCATACATTGGGGAAATATTACTCATAAAATTATATCACTTATTGATACAAGAAAATCTTATCCATATATTCTCACCTTATGTACATACATCATGATCACATTAGGATTTAATATATTTAATAAATATGCATTGTTATATCTTACTTAAGTATTTTTGTTATACTGAGGCATATCATATGTTCCTACTTTTTACCCTTTGCTTGTGTTGGCATATCACTAATGTTAGTGATACCATTGAGCTTTCACGATAATATATTATATGTGATTATATATCAAACTATGTTGTACATGAGTTTTCATTATTATTATATAGCTTTTCACTTTCCTATTTTACACAAAGTGTGCATAATCATTTTCCTCGATATGGGTGATATGTAAGAATATCCCTCACTCGGATGAGCAGTCAATAATCACGTTATTATATTTTTTATTACAACTAGAGATTATATTTGGTTTCTTCTTCAAATGGAAAGCACATATTTTCCACTTAGTAAGGTTAGAATGGACCCATGGTATTTTTGTTCCATCACTCAACATGGTATGGACCCATGATACGATTTTTTTCCACTTGACAGGGACAATTAGAGTTCGATATAATTTCAAAATTTCCAGAGTGCAATTTTAAATTTTCCAGAGGTGGAAACATGCTTTACATATCATTAGGTGTATTTGTTCCTTTTTATCATTTTTAATTTTTCAATTATTTGATATGATTTCATTTTCCAGTTAGAGCATTGATTCACTTGTATGGATTCATGTTTTCTTACAAGTACACTCAAGACATCGATATTGGAAAAATTTTAAATCTACCAAGTGTACTCATCAAATATCTACTTTTTTGTACATTGATATATGTGCACGTATACATAGAGAAAATGGGCATTGATCATGTCTAATCATTGTAATTTCAATGTCATTAGGGTGATTTTGTATTCATGGATCATTGGTTCATATTAAGCTCTTATCAATGCTTTCTCTCGTGTGTTTTTGTCTTCTTTTTCCATGTGCCCATGTAGTTCTCCTTTAATTTTCTCGTGTGTATTTATATGTTATAGGATAACCGTGTGCTGCTTTTTCATTCTTCTGTGTTTGGAATTTGACCCTTTTTGGAATGGTTTGACCATTATCAAAGAATTATGTTAATGGTTACAAATTGAATTCTTGTAACCAGTATATTTGTTTGAAGATGGGTAACCTTAAATTTGTTAACCAATATGTATGTTATGTAGCATTTTCTTGTATTGTAAGTGGTTCCTCTCTTATCATCATTCTCTTTTATGGTTAAGTACTTATCAAAAGTTAATTGTTAACAGTTTTATCTATTATTATCTTCTATAAATATATCTCCTCATCAAAGTTACAAGTATGCATTATGCTCAAAATTTATGGCACGATAAAAACATTGGTATATTGTTTTACTAGTATTTTGATACAAACACTTCTAGAATCACATGCAAATTTTGATGATTTGGACAGAGTTGTGCACATGGAAAAAAATTTAGGTTAATTATTATGCAAACAATAATACATATAAGTAGGGTTATACATCTCCTTAATAAAAGGAGTCAAGTTCTATTATAGTGCAACAAATTACTATTTTTATGTGAGTAATAACAATAAATCAACAAAAATAAAACACGTTAACAAATAACTCATCCATGTGAATAATAACAAAAAATATTTATAAAAAAAATTGTTTCTTTTCTATTTGAGATACACCAAGAGATATCAATCTCAATGTTTTTATACTAGTAATCACATGTGCACAATGCAATGTGAGTATTTGAAGCGATATATGTTATTTGATTTTAGAGGGATAGTTATTAGTTTTGTAGTTGATGTTGATAAGGGGCGTGATTGATTTTGAAAGTGTATGAATATAGATGAAACATTACATTTAAAGGTTCTATCTCTACATTTGAAATTTGTTACAAATTCATACATATACATTTGTAAATCTTATATCATGAGTGGTAGCGTTTTGCAAACTATTTTATTTGAGCTTGTAAGCTAGGAAAAATACACTATTAACAAGGAAGTAAAATATCAATAATCATACCTCCTCCTTCGCGTTCCGTAGCAAACCTCAGAATGGGCTGGGAAACTTGGATTGAGCCATGATTGTGTGATATGTAGATGATTTTCTTCAAGACGGAGCAAGACCTTCCTGCAACAACGATCCTCTTACTTTGCACCAGATGGGAAAAAGGATTATGAGGCTATTTAGGCATTAGGACGAAGCAAAATGACGTTCTTTGCTCAAAGGATGCAAGAACTTAGATATGTCATTCAAGTTTATTTTCCATGTTCTTAGAGGGGAGGGTAAGGTTGTATTTATAGCACAGGGGAGTGATTAACTTAAATTAATTTAAGTGATCATGGTTTGAAAATGTGGGCAAGATTAAGTGAGTGGTTTGAAAATGTGGGCAAGATTAGGTGAGTGGTTTAAAAATGTGGGCAAGATTAGATGAGTGGGGGCCACGAAGAATGGGTGAGGGTTTGAATTATATTTTTAATTCATAAGTGGAGGATTTTAGGTGAGTGGGGACCACGAAGGGTGGGTGAGGATTCGAATTTGAATTTTTAATTCAATAGTAGAAAAACATGGAGAATAATGACATGTGGTGAGGATTGGGTTATTTTTTGGATTTTGAAATGGATAATTAATCAAATTATATTTGATTAATTCGAAGTGTATTTTTGTGGGAAATGAGGAAAGGGAATTAATTGATTTAGGACAGATGTGAAATTAGGGTGTCTACATTTTCCCCTCTTTGGAAGGGTACTATGAAAGTAGTGTCCTTTCAAAGAAAGTAGACGGTATTGGGAAGCATTCAATCTACTTTTTTAAGCAAAAGGTAGAGCGAATGTTTGTTGGGGAGAATAGAAAGTGGTGAGTGACGGATGTCATAGTATCCTCCAAGAAAAAAATGTCACAAGAAGATGTGATTATGGATAGATGTGGTGATGCCCCCTCGAGAGGAATGACGAGAATGGAATATACGACAGAACTCTTGAAAAGAAGAGAAATGAATTCTATGGAGAAGAGGACGATAATGGAGTGGAAGAGACTGGAATGACCGCATGACGCAAATGGAGAAAGGATTCAATTGGCCTTGAATGCTAGGTGTGAGGGTGTGTGGGAAAGAGAAAAGGGAATGGATAGGATTGGGGGTTGATTACGAGAAGAGTAAGGGAGATAGGGGAGGGAAAAAAGAATGGAAGAGGTAGAAATAAGAGAGAGGGATGATAGGGGAAGAAGGGAATGATGAAGGACAAACAAGGCAAAAATAGGAAAATGACAGAGTAGAGGGTGAAGGGATAAAATAGAGAGATGTGTATAATGAAGGAAGCAACGAGAGATAGTAAAGAGGGATGCGTGAAAGTAGCTGAGAAAAGTAGGAAATAGGAAAGGATAAATAAGAAGGAGAAAACGAGGTGGGAGTAGGGGGTGAAATGGATGAAAATGGAAAGAGGACGAAAGAAGAAGTAGAACGGAGAAAAAAAAGAAACTATGAGGGGCGAGGAAAGTGTGAAAAAGAGGAGAGAAAAGAAGAGAAACAGATACAGAATGAACGAAAAGGTAGGGGTGGTAGAGAAAAGGAGAAGTGGTCAGAAGAAACGTGAAAATTAGGGGAGAGGAAAGGAAGATAGAACAAATACAAGGAGAAGATTGAAGGAATCATGTCATTGCGAGGAAGACCAAGGCAAAGAATATGGAACAGACCGTATGGAGATGCATGTGGAGGGTGGTATGATAAAAAAGACAGGACAACGCTTAACAGTCAAGTTATCAATGGGGAAGTAAGAAGGAAAAGTGATGGAAAAAGGGGAAGAAGATGAGACAGGGAAAGGAAATAAGACGAGGGGTGGAAGAGAGAAGAGGATAACAAAGAAAATGATGTAGAAGGAAGGAAATACATAAAGGGGGTAATAAGTGGAAAGGAACAAGTATAAGGAATGTTTAATGAAGAAAGAGGGGAGGAATGACATTGATTGGAAAAGATGTGGAGATGCATGAAATGAGGATACTAGGATGACAAGAAAATATAAAAAGGATGTATGATGAAGACAGTAAAGATATTGAAGAGGGCAAAGAGGAGATGGAGAGATGGGTAAGAAGTGACAAGAAAGGGTGGGATTGAGGGAAAAGAATAGGAGAGAAAAGATAATGGGGAGAGAAGAAGCAATGTCAATGAGGGGACGTTAGGGAAATCTCCTTTACAATGATGAGTGGTGGGAAGGGTGAGGGAAGGAATGAAGGGAAACTCTAGAAGGTCCAAGGGAGTGAATGAGGTCATGCGGAATGAGGATTGATGATTTTTAAGGAAAACCCATTTATAATTATTAGCGCGGGAAGAGAAGATGATGATGAAAGAATGATATAGGAGTGTTAACAATAATGGCGAATGCGTGTGTGGGTAGAAATGTGGGGGGAATTTGAGAAGATGAAGTGGAAAGAGTAAAGAAAATGGGAGGGATGAGTTGGGACTAGGTGAAAGTGAGGAGAGGATGCGGGTGATGAGGATGAACGAAGTGAGGATGAAGAACCAAGACATGAAAAGAATGGGAAGAAACGGTATGAAGGATGATGGATCAAGAAGGGGAAAATGGGGGGAAAGAACGTGATTGTAGGTGGAAGAGATTAGATGTATGTTGTAAGAGGATATGTGGAGAAAGGATAATAGTAGGAGGAAAAAGTGGGTAGTAGGAGATACCAGGTGGAAGAAGTGATCAACAAAGTGAACAAAGAATGAGGTGGGGGAGAAGTTCATGATGACAAGTTAAGTGTAGGGAGGACCTTGACATAAGATTTTCATGTGACGGAAGTGGTTAAGTAAGATTGCCAAGTGAGTGAAACTGGAGATGACAAGTGGTCAAGCGAGAAGTGGTGTTTGCGAGAATCGAAAAGGAGGTGAAAGGATGTGATAATGGGGAATGCCAAGAAAAAGTGAAGGGTGAAGGGTGCGTAGTGATGGGGAAAGGCAAGGAGACAGATCATCCTTAAGAGGGACTCTTAAGTGAGATCGCCATCTTTGGGTGAGTGGTTAAGTAAGATTTCCAAGTAGAGGAGGGTGATAGTGGTGGTAAAAAGATGTGATGATGGGGAATGAAGAGGAAAGATGAATGGTGAGATTGTAGAGTGATGGGCGAGTGTAAGATGACATGTCATGCTTAAGAGAATATTTTAAGTAATATCGTCATGTTGTTGGAGAGGTTTCGTAGGATCACCTAACCAACAAGGATGATATGCAAGGAGAAAGACAAGATGATATTGGGGACAAGGGTGGAATGGTAGGTTGAAGAAGATGATCGCGATGAGAGGCGGGAGAAATAAGATGGGGGAAATATGATGGGATGGGGGAAGGCCATAGGGTAGATCAACCTTAAGTGGAAGTCTTAAGTAAGATTGCCATGCAACCGGAATGGTTAAGTAAGATCGCCAAGTTGAAGAAGAAGAAGGATGATGTTAGAGTTGGTGGGAATAGGGTATGACAAAATAGATTGAAGGGGAACCCTCAAGTGAATTTTCCATACTACAAGAGCATGTAAGTAGGATGACCAGGCATAAGACGGATTTGGGGAAGGATGAGAAAAGAGTGAGTGAGGTATGCCTGAGTGGTATATGATATGAGATGAGGTGATAACAAGAAAGAAAGGAAACAAAGGAGTGTAACATGAATGGATGAAGGAATATATGTAGTGGAGGGCGAAGAGTGTGAGGGGAATCCTTAATTGGGATGCCCACGTGGTGAGAGTAATGATGTGAAAATGAGAAGCAGAAGAGGTGGAATTGGAAGATGTGTTTGGTGATGATTGTTGTTTGATGAGAGGGGAGGTGGTGAAGAAGCTTCTACAACGGGAAGATCTTAGGGAGAGAGTAAACCTCCACCGAGGATCCCATATAGAAGGGGTTATTAAGTAAGATTGTCAAGCGGGAAGTAGAAGGGGGAAAGGAAAGAATACAAATGGGTGAGAGGGGACAGGAATGGTGAGAAGGGTAATATGGGTATAAGTGGCAGAGGAGTAAAAATGAGGAGTGAGGTTGAATGGATCAAATATATGGTGATCATGGTGGGGGAGAAGGAGCTGTTGGATAGTGAATGCTACTTGAGAAAGATTGTCAAGTAGGATTCACAAACTGCAACAATGATCAAGTAGGATTCCCAAACTGGAGAATGCATTAGTATGGGTGAATGGATGGGGTGCAAAGTAAGATGTTGATCATGCGGGAAGATACTCACGTGACGAAAAGCATCTTAATTTTAATATAGCACATAACAGGATGCATCATGATATAAAAGATCAGGATGACTAGATTGTAATATGTGTGATAGCATAGACAAGGGCCATCAAAAAGGTTTGATACACCAAGATACGATATGCAAATGGAAGAAAGCATAGACGAGAGGCCATCAAGAAATTATGATGCCCCGATCGACATGCAATCAAATAACATAATAATATTACAAAGAACACCATGATACATAAAATTAAGATGCCCCCTGTAATATATCAAGATACAAGAAAGCAATTAATAATTTATAACTAATAATGCAACACAAAAACCAATAAACATATCCCTAACATGTTTCATAGTGAGGATTGATCGGATGTGCCCCCAAGCAGGGGTATGAGGACATAGTAAAATATTGGGTCATTGTCCTCAAACAAGGAAGCAATGAGAGCTGGATTTGCCCCAAGTGAGGATTCACGCAAGGAGAAGTGGTTTGGATTTGGTAGTCATAAGGTGATTGGATCATTCGTTGGGGATAATAGTTCAAAGGTTGAATTGTGTTGGTTATTTTAGAGTTTTTGCGATTTTGTAGAGTTTACAATATTTTTATTTTTGTTTATTATATATATATATATTTTTTTTCTAATTTTTTTTGGATTTTTGACAAAAAAAATTAATGTTTTTAGATTTTTAGATTTTTTGACGATTTTCAAATGTTTTTCGATTTTTGCATTTTTACAATATTTTTGGATTTTTGCCAATTTTCAAATGTTTTTAGATTTTTGGATTTTTACACTGTTTTTAGATTTTTGACAATTTTCAAATGTTTTTGGATTTTTACATTGTTTTTAGATTTTTGACGATTTTCAAATATTTGTAGATTTTTACACTGTGATTGGCAATTTATGGACCAGAGTACAAACTTATTTTGAGAGGCAATAAACATGGATATTATCCGTATGTACCGTTATCCGTGTTGTAACTTATGCTCAAAATAACACAAATTCTCTTTCCATTGGCAGGATATGGTGGTGATGATATGATGAAAAGAATTCTAGCTCCATTCTTGACTCCACACAACTAGTAAGATGTGTGGGCTCATCACCGAGAATCAAGAAGGACGTAGGAGGTAGATAATGAATATAGAGACAAATGCTAACAACAATCCCTTTGGGAAATTGTGACTCCATTCTTCATAACGGTACTGAACCAGTTTCAAAAATGGCTTTCACTTTATGAGTCACATGCTAGACTTAGACAGTTATGTGGCCTGTTGATTGATAAGATATGAGGTTAAGGGATAGTTCTCTCTTCACTTAGGCATCTAAATTACGTGTTTGGGGATTCTATAATTTGTAAGCACTGTAAGATTTTGTATTTTTGAAATGACTCCCTATGCCTTGCCCCATGCTACTAGTGAGAAGCAAGGGCTCATCACCGAAGGCAAAACATAGGTGAGTGAATTCCCTTTTTGTTTTTGTTGTGTTTTGTTTTTTATTTTATTTTATTTTTAATATTTTGCAATGTTTTTATGTTTTTATGAGAATGACCCTCTATGCTTTGCCCCATGTCACTTGTAAGAGGCAAGGGTTTATCACCGAAGACAAGACGTAGACGAGTAAGGGCACCTTCCTCCATTCCCAGTCTCACACTACTAGTAAGAAGTACTAGTAGTGTGGGCTCAACACCCGAAGACTATGAAGGACGAAAGATGTGACGATGAATTATTCATAAGTTATTGAATTGATGGATTTTTACAATAGTGCTTTGTATTTGAGAAGGAACATCTACCCCCAATCTCAGTCCCACACGACTAATAGAACGCGAGGGTTCAACACCGAAGACTGAGATGGACGACCAAACGAACTAGGTAAAGAAGTTTAGAGCTTCGTTATGAAAGAGAGAATGTCTTTGAAGGAAATATATTACCATCAAGTAAGCTTCTAGGTATGACCATAGATGAAAGCAACTGAAAATGGAAGATATGATAAGAAATATGACACTCACAAGCTTAATAGGATTTATATTAGCACTTGTCTCATGATGATAAATATGAAGATGTGATTTTGATCATGAAAATGTCCGCGCAATGGAAATCAATAGATTTATTCGGAGATAAGCACAACATAAGGAGCAGTGTACACATTGTTGTTTCCCGAAATATAGAGTGCTTTCAAGAATAGAATTTATTTGAATGGAATACATTCATGAGTTTTTAAGGACTTGACCTGTGTCAATGGCCAATTTATAAGCTCCAAACCTAAAATTACCTATGATTTCGTTGGGCTCAAATTTGTCTTGTTTGTCTCGTTCTTTGGGTGTATTCTTTCGATTTTCTTTGAGAATGAAATCATTGACCTTAAATTTTCTAGGTTGGAATTTTTTATGGTAGCTATGTCGTAGCCGATTGTGATATAATTGAAAATGATCTAGGGCATTAAGTTGTTTTTCATCAAGAAGCTCGAGTTCATTAAGGCGTGAGTGTCGATAATAATCTTGATTGATTACATATTTGAGGGATATTCTGAAGGATGGAAATTCAACCTTGACATGTAAAATAGCTTCCCAACCATAAACAAAGGAGAAGGGAGTGGCTTCAGTAGGTGTGTGATAAGATGTGAGGTAAGCCCAAAGAGTGGGATAGATTTTGTTAAGCCAATAGCTTCTATGTGTGTTGACAATGATGGTTTGTGTTATTTGGTTTGTTGCTTCTATTTGTCCATTAATTGATTGTTTTGAGGATAGATTCACGATTAAAGCTAGAAAAGGTTGTGTAAAGATATTCCTGGGTATAATTACCTCGTAGAATGTATGCACGTAGAAGTCCTGACATGTGAGAATAAATAGTGATGAGATGCCTGCAAGATCAATCATTGAAAGCATGATGGACACAACAGGTTGCATTGTCGCAAGTGTCCAAACTCGATGTGGTTGTGTTTCGACAACAAGGCTAGAGATGTTAGGCATAAGAGCCAATATTGGAATAATAGAATCAAACTTAATGGTACTTGTTGATGGAACCTCTTCTGTAGTGTCTACAGTAATATCAAGGTTTGAAAGGGAGTCTTGAAATGAGGTCAAGGTCTCGTTAGATGTTGGAAGAATATTGTCGCCCAAAATAGGTTCAATATATGTTTGGGTTAAAAGAGAGTCTTGAAATAAATTCAAGTGCTCAGTAGATGTTGGAAGAATGTTGTTGTCCAAAACAGGTTCAATGTATGTTTGGGTTGAAAGAAAGTCTTGAAATAAGTTCAAGTGCTCAGTAGATGTTGAAAGAATGTTGATGTCGGAGTTCAATGTATGTTTGAACTAATGGAAGGAAATTTGAAGAAGATATGGATTGGTTTGGAATTAGAGAGGCTTGACTGTTGTCGTCATGATCTTGTGGAATTTCAATATATATAGGAGTTTCGACAGTAGTCAACTCTTCATGGAAATTTGTGGTATTAGATGTGTCGTTGGTTGCAAGAGTGTTGTCATCAAGTTCTACAAAGATGATGTCATCATTAATTAAGTCTTAGACGTAATTCTTAAATCACACACATTTATCTGTGTGATGACCATCAATGCGATGAAAGTCATAATATGTGTTAGGTTTGTACCAACATGGTTTAGCTTCCCCTTTGACAAAGGGTTTTGTAATTGGATATCTTATCAGTTTAGCCTCTTTTAGTTGATGAAAAACACTAGAGAGACTTTCTCAAGGGGGTAAACTGACGTTGGACTTTACGTGAACTGATGTCTTCATGAGGTTGTATGATTAGCCTTTTGGGTGATCGTTCACTGATTTGGGTAGCCATATGAGAGAGTTGTGTTGTCATCTTATTAATTTGTTCTAATAGCTCATTGTGTGATGTTTTTTGTGAATTCATCATGGTTGAAAGAGAGGGAGAACAGAGAAAGGTGCAATGAAGAACTCAACCTATTGATTGTGATCTTTGTTTTGGCTCAATCGAGTTAACAAGTAAGGCTATAAGGAGTAAGCTTAAACAAGATACTTGGGAGAAATATGTGATAGCTCGAACAATCTATAATGAAAATGGTTTGATTTGGCTTAAACAAGCTTATCAGAAGACAATGTAAGGAGTACACTCAAACAAGGTACTCGATACAAATGGGATATAGCTCAAATAAGCTATGATGAAGATGTTGATTGGTTTGGCTTAAACAAGCTCGAGATTATTGACAGGGAAAGTAACCTGAAGCATTAATCTCAATATGGTTGTGATATAACTCAAAATGAGTTATGAAAGAATTTGTGTTGGTTGTGATTTGGATAAATGTGATGGTGGACAAAATAATGAGTGAACTCAAACAAGTCACCCAATATAAGTTTGATATAGCTGGAAACAAGCTATGAAGGATGTTTTGACAATTGACGATATGGGCAGTGAATGCTAGTCACTCAATATTAGGTGGATATAGCTAAGGACAAGCTATGGCAGATGTAATGTTGGTTGAAGCGAGTTAATGAAATTGGTGCGATGTTTTAGTCTATGTTGTTGAATTGTTTGGATGTTTTCGCTTGGTATTGAATTGGTCGAGAACCGATTTTTTGTGGAACACAACTAGGGTGTGAACTTTTACAATGAACACTTTGATATCAGCCAAGTTTTATGATAAAACAATGCTAAACTATTTTGTTTTCAAACAGAAGCAATCATGTGGATTCAATTATTTTGGCTTATGAGGTAAATTCTTAGGAATGATCATTGTTTCATGCAATCATACAAGTATGTTGTGAAATGGTGTATGCAAGCTCTTATCACTCCAAAAAGATGTGTCCTCCGATATACCCTAGTCCTGATATACCTAATTTTGTACGGGGACAGAATTGGTACGGGGAACCCTTAGAGCACTAGGGGAGACTCACCAATTCTTACTTACTGTTTTGAAGTGAATCACCACGTCCGAGCAGGTTTTGTGAAAAGGTGGAAGGTGATGGAGGGATGAATGTGTATGGTGTCCTTATAACTCCCCGAAGATTTACAAAGACGATGCCAGGCTTCGTTGTTACGCCTAATTAGGTGTGACATGCATGCGCTACACAACAAACATTACCTATAAGTGAAGAGCAGGGGCGAGGTAAATACCGAATGTTGTGATGAGACTAGGTCTCAAAGTGTAATGTAGATGCAAATGTTGTTGGTGCGTGGTAGTCAAGTCCACGTCACCGGTGTAGCTTTGGTGGTGATGAAATCCACCTCGTCTACGTGCAAAAACAAAATGATAAAGTGATTAAACGCAGGGTTCTTTCCAACTTGAAATAAATCACTTAGCGTAGAAAATAATTACGTACCTGAGCGTACTTTTTTTTTTTTGGTTTCAAAGCAATTTTCTTTAAATTGTGGTATTTTTGCAGGATTTTTGTTGTTTATTTGTTTTTGTTTCGACAATATTCTAGCGACACGATTCTATATAAAACAACTTAGTAGTTATCTTCAAACGAAATGTTAGAAAAGTGATCGTGGTTGTTTTTTTTATTTTCGTTCGCTCAAGGCGCAGAAAAGAGCATACACAACCAACAACAAAACAAATAAAATATTAATAATATGAAAAAGGAAAATAATGATTGAAATGACAGTTGGAAAACAAAGCTAGAGGATCATGCAATGTTAGAACAAGAAACTAAAAAATTGTGACCGTTTCTGATTTTCCAGATCGCTCGAAGGCGCAAGAAAAGAGCATACGCAGATACAATTGGAATAGTTTTTTTATTTTTTAAATGTTAATAATTATTGCAATTAATCATGATTGCGAAATAGCGATAATGATTATTTTCACAAAAATAAAAACGATGAAAGAAGAGTGTGAAAACGTTACCTAGAAGTGTTGTCGTGGAAAATTGAAATGTAAGGCAAAAAAATTAAAATTTAAAAATATATATATATTTTGCAGAGCCGGGTGGCCTCACATTTTGATTTTCAAGATCACTTTTGAAGTGCGAGGAAAGAGCATATGTGTGAGGTTGTTACGTGAAATTAAAAAAAAAAAATAAAAATAAAAATAAAACTATAATTTTGTTGTTTTTTGTTAAAAAGATAGGTGTTAGAAGAAATGAAACCAAAAATTTTCTATAAGTCTAAATCTAAAAATTATTTTTTCATTGCATATATCTTTTTATACCTTTCCGTTAAAAAAATGAAGTCATTCCAAGTTCGGGAGCAAAAGTTATGGCTTCTCGGAAGATGGGCTATGGTAGCACTCTGAATGAAAATTTTGAACGTGAGAAAAATGTCCCAAGAGCTAGTTTTTTTATTTTTGACTTCTGTACTTCACCTGAGAAGCTAAAATTTTGACAGCAAGGTTAAAAAAGAACAATAAACATAAAGAAAGAGTTAGATCACAAAATGTTTGACTAAAATAAAAGAAAAAAATGATTAACTTCCTACAAAGCAGTTATTTTAGCAAAAGTAAATAAATAAATACATTTTCTAGATTGGTTGTCCCATGACAATAAGATGATAAACTAATGACTAGTTCATGTGTTTCTATAGATTATGAGTGAATAACAAAATCAAAACTGGGAACTAAACAACAAGTACCGAGGAGATCAAAGACAGGATGAGCGTCATAGTTTCATTGTTATTATAACCTGTAGATACACCACAAAACACCACACAACAAAAACACTACCCAAAGCGTGAAGGTTAACCAACGAAGGCCATAAGGAATAGAAAAGAAAATAATAACGAATAATAATAAACAAAGAATGATAAAACCACTAATTAGGAAATTAATGGTAACAAATCGAAAGTCCCACCGAGCGTGCTTGAATGTAAGCTAGGAAAAATACACTATTAACAAGGAAGTAAAATACCAATAATCATACCTCCTCCTTCGCGTTTCGTAGTGAAACCTCGAATGGGTGGGAAACTTGGATTGAGCCACGATTGTGTGATATGTAGATGATTTTCTTCAAGACAGAGCAAGACCTTCCTGCAACAACGATCCTCTTACTTTGCACTAGATGGGAAAAAGGATTATGAGGCTATTTAGGCATTAGGAAGAGGCAAAATGACATTCTTTGCTCAAAGGATGCAAGAACTTAGATATGTCATTCAAGCTTATTCTTTGTGTTCTTAGAGGGGAGGGGTAAGGTTGTATTTATAGCCTATGGGAGTGATTAACTTAGAGTAATTTAGGTAATCATGGTTTGAAAATGTGGGCAAGATTAAGTGAGTGGTTTGAAAATGTGGGCAAGATTAGGTGAGTGGTTTAAAAATGTGGGCAAGATTAGATGAGTGGGGGCCACGAAGAATGGGTGAGGATTTGAATTATATTTTTAATTCATAAGTGGAGGATTTTAGGTTAATGGGGACCCACGAAGGGTGGGTGAGGATTTGAATTTGAATTTTTAATTCAATAGTAGAAAAATATGGAGAATAATGACATGTGGTGAGGATTGGGTTATTTTTGGATTTTGAAATGGATAATTAATCAAATTATATTTGATTAATTCAAGTGTATTTTTGTGGGGAAATGAGGAAAGGGAATTAATTGATTTAGGACAAATTTGAAATTAGGGTGTCTACAAAACTAAACATGAATACATGAAAACTTCCGTACATTTGCAAATTTTATATCATGAGTGGTAGTCTTTTGTGGCCAAGTATTTTGGCACTAAACATGAATACATTTATACATTTGATATTGCTTTGGATACAAGAAGTTTGAGTAAGGTAGTAGTGGAGGTGCTATCAAAGTAGAGGCTAGTATTTACGATGGGTTGATTTTGTTGAGTGATATTAGTCTCGAATGCTTTGGTTAATGATGAATTGACTTGGGAAGTCTATATGGAGTAGCCATGTGGATATGCAAAAGAGAGCAGAAAGCATCTAATGTGTTGCCTCAAAGAGGTGTTGTATAGATTGAAGTGTGCTCCCATAACCTGGTATGCTATGATTGATGACTATTTCTTGTAGAATGGGTTTCAAAAGTCTTCAAAAAATTCAAATCATTCTTTTTAAAAATTTATGTTAAAAAATAATGATAAACAATAGGCCTCGTCAAGGCCAAATGCGAGACTCGCGAGTCTTGACACGAGACTCGTTGAGTCTGCCAAATTTTCCCCAAGCATTTGCACAATGTTTCATAAAGTTTGTGGATGCGAAATTGAGGGCATGTATTTCTGGATGCCTAGAGAATTTCTTCCTTGAGTTTTAATTCAAGGAAGAACAGAGCAACAACAACCACTTTTTCAGCTCACAACCCAAGGAAATACATTCATAAAAACTTGATCAAATTTAAAGCCAGATGCAATACACCACAATGGTTGTTCACAGATTGAATACTGCTCCTGAAAATGAAGCATCCTTGCAATCAGAATCTTGTAGATCATGGTGGCTCTCAGGAAGTAGTGGGGACTTGTTGTCACTCTTTTCAGATGTTGCAAGAGTGTCTGAAGTCATCAATTATGTTGTGATGGATGTTTGCACCTGTTCTAAAGCTCCCATTTTGGCACAGGCTGGGAGGATGTTGACAAAGGTTGTGGAGTATGGAGTTATAGTTGACAATTGCATTTACTTAAAATCTTCAACAACCTTTTCAAAAAGCCCATTTTGTACATATTCTTGCAATCATCACATTCCATGAGACCACATCTCTTTGACACATTTTGTTGAACACTTCATGTGCATCGTGTATGCTTCCACATTTTGCATACATATCTATCATGGCATTTGCAACTATAATATTTGACAGAAAACCACTTTTCATTATGCTTTGATGGACGTCCATAGCTTGTTCTACAACTCCTATTTTAGCACAGACAGGGAGGATGCTAACAAAAGTTGTGGAGCTTGGCTTGAAACCTGCCGATTGCATTCATTTAAATGTTTTCAAAGCCTCTTCAACAAACCCATTTTGTGCATATCCTGCAATCATTGCAGTACATGAAATCACATCTCTTTGAGACATTTTGTCAAACAGTTGACGTGCCTTGTTAATGCTTCCACATTTTGCATACATATCTACCAGGGCACTTGCAAATGCAACATCTGACAAGAAACCCCTTTCAATTATTTTTTGATGGATGTCCATGCCATGTTCTACAGAACCCATTTTGGCACACACTAGGAGGTTGCTGGAAAAGGTAGTGGAATTTGGCTTGATTCCTGCCAATTGCATTTGTTTAAAAGTTTTGAATGCCTTTTCAACAAACCCATTGTGTGCATAACTTATAGTCATTGCGGTCCATGTGACTACATTTCTTTCAGGCATTTTGTCAAATAGTTCACATTGCCTGTATACTTCCACATTTTGCATACATATCTACCAGGGCACTCGCAACTGCAACATCTAACAAAAATCCCTTCTCCACTGTACTTTTGTGGATATCTATACCCTGTTTCAAATCACCTATTTTGGCACAGGCTGGGAGTATGCCAGAAAAGGTGAACTGATCAGGTTCAAACCTTGTTGGTTGCATTTGGTGAAACAATGTCAATGCTTGGTGAGGATGCCCGTGTCTTGTGTAAAATGCAATTATGATATTCCATGAGACGAGGTCTCGTTCAGTCATTTGGTCAAACACTTGGTGAACACCTGCTAAACTTCCACACTTTTCATACATGAGTATAACGGTATTTTGTAATAGTTTATTTGTGGCAAACTTAAATTCCCTCTTATTGTTATACGAGTGAATTTGCTTACCATCTGAAAGGGTTTTCTTGGAAATGTAGGTAAACAAAATGTGTAACACCTCTTTCAACAGATCACCTCTACATAGTATTGTTAGACTGAGATTGAGATCTGAAGCGGATGGCATTGGAAATGTGCATTATTTGTCAAGATACTTCGCCACAATGACATTGTCATCATTTTCATACTCAAAATTAGTTTTATTGGTGTTTATTAATTATTTGTGTAACGCCTCTTTCAACAGATCACCTCTACATAGTATTGTTAGACTGAGATTGAGATCGAAGCGGATGGCATTGGAAATGTGCATTGTTTGTCAGTCTACTTCTACCACAATGACATTGTCATCATTTTCATACTCAAAATTAGTTTTATTGGTGTTTATTAATTATTTGTGTGAATTACAAAGAGCCAAAGAAGTGGATGTTGACAAAGAGATGCAGTGAACGAGCCTTGTTGTAGAAAAAGAGATCTACTTGGGGTGTGATACAATTTGATCAAATAGTAAATCAGAATCCAGTTGATGAAGAAATGGCAGGAACAAAGCCTTGTTATGCTACAAGAGTGTCTGAAGTCATCATTGAAATCCTCCAAGCACTTGATAACAAATGTTTCTTTAGATCCTTGAATTCCAGGGAGCAGACACACTCACCAGTGTCTACAAATCCTTAAGCTTTTTATAGTACACACCCACTATGACTCTCCCGAGCCCGTAAAAGCCCATCCCACGAAAAATTCAATCCCTTTGACTATGGGCAGCAGTAATGTCAAACCCATCTTCCCACGAAAAATCCTTCACACTAGAAAACTTGATCCAGTAATTATAGAAATGAAAGACTTCACTCTACGGAGTTCCGAGGCTCCCAAACAATGGCGTCGGGACAAAATTCTCGAGCCCTTTTGCACCGGCGAACGCCATCTCCATGTCAAATATTTTCTTAAATAAGTCCCCGTACACCTTAAAAAATCCATCGCCACAATGCCCTAAGCCTGCGTAAGCTTTAGTTGTGCAATACGACCACATATTAGCATCCACGCTAAAATCAGTGCGAATGCGGTGCAAAATCCATATGTGTTAGAAAAACAGGAAGAATCGTAGCAGGAAGTGGATGAATCGGATGAAAGATCGGTGCAAATCATAAAAAACAGGTAAAAGCCCGTCAAATTTAATCATTTTGAAAAAACGTCCAAACGGTTGTCAAGACGTCAAATTTAGCATCGCTGCAGAAATGTCCGGAGGTCCTCTACCATAGGGGAACGCCTTCGGCATAATTAGATTTATCACATACCACACTTTAATAACTCCACTACATTCTAAAATGGCATCCATCTAACGCCACCACTCAATCAAACTCAAAAATAATAATTTCAAGAAATAAACAACGGGATCTAATCTTCACCATATGGACAAGACAACAATTTATTGGTGGAATTCACCAAGCAAAAAGAAATGACTTCTAAATAATGATCTAATGGACCTCATATAAAGGTTGAATTTCCCTTGTAAAATATGTCAATAGATATCAATTTCAAGATTCTCATTGTAGATTTTTCATCCCATTTCTTTTCGGCAAATGACATTACTTTAGTTGTACTATCGTAGGTCTAGAAAAAATATATTTGTGTTCAAAAATAGGCCAAAGGATGTCAAATGTTAAGGTGAATTGCGATTTGACAATCGAATGGATGTCAAATTTCAAGATGAATTAACATTGGATGATCACAGCAACATCAAATTTAATGTTGAGAATCAAAGTGAAGAAATCACATCAATAAACTAGCTACCATTATGGGGATGCCTCTTAGTGTAATAATGCCAAGAAAGAGGTGTTTATAACAATGATTATTATAAATGGAAACGACTGTGGGTTTTACCTCATATCTGGAATGAGCTTGTGCTCCAAGAGATTCAATCAACATAATATTCAATGAGAGAGTACAATATATAGAGACGATCTCCTAAAATTAGGGAGTCAAATCTTATCCAAAATTTTCCGCAATCTCTCAACTTCTCCCTAAATCTATCCTAATTCTAATATCATTTAATAGTCTCTATGAACTCCTATTATTATGTGATTATTACTAATGTAATAATTACTTACATTCGCACTAATTAACAAATATTAGATGTAGAGCACCCAAGTCATAACAAAGCATCCATGTGAGGACTAATCCTAACATTTCCCCCTTAGTGTAAGCATGGGAGACAACTTCATGCACTAGAGTTGACCTCGTCGCCTCCGATCATTTGCTCGTAAGTTCGACATGTGTGACACAAAAAAATTAACATTGTGGAACATGTTCTCCCCAATAATGCAAAAAAATTGAATTTCAGTTTCACCTAATATTGCATCCAATTACAATAATTCACCCTATTCAAAAATATCACTTTTGTAAAACATTTTTTCTAATAGAGAAATTTATTCTTCTTCTTTGGAAAACAATTTTAATAATATCCCCTCTAATAAATCATCACTCTTTTCAATATTACCCACCCCTCACTTTAAATGTTTCCTCGAAAAATAAATTTTGAGTAAGATTAATGGTGGAGGGGATCGAACCAGATCCGTAGAAAAACTTTTCGTAAACATTTGGGAATGCTTTTTCTTCAAATAAAATGCAGTCGAGCTCATTAGGTTTAGGATTTTGTAGCTTTGTGAGGTGCATTTAGAGTTTGCCGCCGCGTTGAGAAGTCAGAGCCGAAGAGGATTCGGCGAGTAGGGCCGAAACCGAGTTGAATCCAGGAGACAATTTAAATGTGAATCGGAGGATCTCGTTTGAGGGTCGAGTCGGCCATTGAAGCGTCGAGTCAAAAGCTCGGGGAAGAGCATGTCCGCAGTGCTCGCAATGCGCCAAGCCGAGGTCGCAGGATCTAAGCCGAGAGCGATCCCAATCGGAGTTCAAGAAGAGTGTCAAGCTCACCATTGAGCTGGAAAGCATTTCAGCTGTTTAATCCATGCTACCGCTGCGAAGAGAATGCAACCGGATCTGTGTTTGCTGCCACACAGGATGCGTTCGCCATTTGAGAAAGCTCAGCCACAAGGTGCGAAGCCAGGCCAAACCACAAGTTCACATGGTAGATCGTGTCCAGAGATGGTGAGTCGTTGAGGCCGAGTAACTATGAACACGGTAATGCAATGCAAGAGGAGCTCAAGTTTAACAGTACGAAGGAGTGCGAGTTGGACAGATTCGAAGTGAGCTTGCAGGATATATGCAGCTCAATTCAAGTCACAGTGTGCAATCTATCTTATCAATGCAAAACATATCTTCCACTATATTTTTGTTTAGAATAGAGATCAGGAGTGCAAAACTTTGTAACTTTCCTATCCAACCCTTCAAACGAGTTGCACCTAGAAGGAACTGTGATTATGCTTTGAAAATGAATTTTCATGTTCTTCTATTTCCTCATGTAGATCTGCAAAAATCGAAAAAATCCAGATTCGACTGTAATAAAAAATATGTGGTGACTACTGCCACTCCTAACGATTTTGAACGTTTTCATCTCAATTTTGAGGTCAGAATAAGGAAATTGTCACACAGGTGTACATATAAACACGCCTAAACAATGTAGAGAGATGATACAAAACTAAGCTAAACAAACATAACCTAAGCATGAACACAGTGAATAAAATGGAGTGAAAACAACAGAATGAGCTAACAGGATGGAAAGAGATAGGTGATGCAAATGAATGGTGTATGCTCTCAAATTCAGACAAGATTTGTGGTATCTGTTATACCATTGACAAAATGTGAGGTTGAATGCATGAACAAAAGGGTTACATGAAGTTAGTAGTATCCTTCTAGCCTTTGTTTGCACTTTTTGACATTACAACAAATGGATGTAACATTTTGACATTACAATAAATGGATGGAACATTTTGACATTACAATAAATGGATGGAGCACAAACAAGGTAACAAGGTTGCTATGAAGTCCATAGTATTTTGTAACCAGCTCAAAAAGGATTCAATCAACATAATATTCAATGAAAAATTGTGTAATAAATAGAGTTGATCTTCTAAAATTGAGGAGTCAAATCTCATCCAAAATCTCCCAATGTCTCTCAACTTCTTCCTAAATCTCTCTAAATCTTAATATCTCTCAATAATCTCTGCAAACTCCTATTATTATATAATTATTACTCACATAATAATCAATAACACTAACAAACCTATATTACATAAATATATGTAAAGATACTGAGAGTAATCATATATGTTGAATTTGTGACAAAAGTGGAATATGAGCCTTCACATAATATTTAGGATAAATTTGTGACAAAAGGGGAATATGAACCTTCACATATTATTTAAGAGGTGAATGGAGGGAGAAATAAGTAAATAAATATAATACAAATGTAAGAAATAAAAGATAAATAATAAGAAATTATTTATATACACATAAATCAAAACAAATTCACCCATATGTATTTTGTTGAAAAACTTAAAATAATAAATTTAATGTATTCATTAAAAAGTGTATTAAGAAAGGATGCCCTTATTTAAATGTCATAGTTAAATTAAATTTACTATTTACACAAACTCTAAAATAACAAATCTTATGTAATTATTTAAAAGTGCAGCAAGGAAAAATATATTTTTATTTATTTTGATATTAATTTTACAAATTAAAGTGTATATATAAAATAATATGACACGCCATGAGACTCTTTCACTCCACTTATTATTTTTACACACTAATTAACAAATATTAAAAATGGAGCACCAAAATCTTAAACAAAGCACCCATATGAAGAACAATCCTAACATCATTACAACTTCTAAAACATTTGTATCATGTCCATTTTTAAAATGTGAAAAATAGAACCTAAACAAATTTTGTCGTAACTACACTTGGCCACTTTCCACTCCCATTACAACATAGTGATCTATGTAAGAAGTTCATCATCAATGTGCTACAATGAATTGAAATAAGGATTGCAATGAGTTCATAGCTCCTATGAAAATTATTGAGGTAGTGATATAGAATTTATTGAAATGAGTAATTTAACAAGTTCATAGCTCACACACAATTCAAATAAAAATAAAACCACCCACTCCATCATAAAGTCTAATTCTTTAGTTCCAAGTCTGTTTGTGTATTAGTACATACATCTTATATGTATCTATCCATATTGAACTCAATGTCTCATTTTCAGATTTTTACATATCATATTAATTAATAATTCCATTATCTTATTTATTAATTTCTTATTGATTGGTAATAGCTAATATCAATCTAATTACGCTATTATCAAGCTCTCAAAAAAACTCTAAATGTCATCATATAACCAAGATATTACAGTTTTTTAATTGATTTCTTCAAAAATACTTTCTACATAAAAGAGATACTTCAAAAACAAAAAAATCTCTTCAAAACCTTTAAACTGAACTTGTTTTTAAGAGATACCTATACAAAAATTAATTTCTTCAAAAGTTATAAACTGAACTTGTTTTTAACAATGCTTCCTTCATTGGGCCGATTATAAGTCAAATATCTTGAAAATTGTTCTCTTTAATTTTTATTTCATTTTATTATTTGCAGCGGCGATAAGGTGCAAATGAATGGTAGAGGATGAAATCTTAAAAGAAACGGTTTTTCTCGTCTAGGATAAGGTCAGCATGCTAATGACCTTTCTTCTTCTCGGATCTATGCACAGCTCCCAGAAGTCCTTTTGAAGCAGTTTTGGACGGCCAAGTTTATGTCTATCAGTAGCAGTGAATATGATGGAATTCCTTCATGTAATGTCTACAGGTGTTATCTGGTTAGGCCCTTTGTCCCCCACCATGCGATCCAGGTAAAATATTGTTGTGGCTGCAACGAATGAAAGGATTTGTGTGTTTGGAAGCCAAAGTTGTTTTTCCTTCCACAAACAGAAATAATTGCATTCTCTGCATTCTGCCTGGGTGTCTCTGTGGAAGGAAATGAAGGACTTTCTTGTAAGGATTTTCATCAATTTTATTCAAGTGTAATTTTCTTCTTCAAAAATCCAATCAAATGTCATCTTATCCTATATCTCTTGTTGCTTCTGTAAACAGAGATTTCAGATTCTAAAGGAATAACTCCTGCACTGAAAAATATATCTTATAAAACTCTAATGGCCTCATTGTGGATTTTAGAGCTCTAAAATTAGTATACATGCTTTAAATTCAAATAACTTACACACAATTATATGGCATTTATTTTTGAAATATTTATCCAAATCTCTGTTTTTTCTTTCTTGGTTGACAAGCTTTAGTTTTAAGTTTCTTAAACTAGTTTTGAAAGACTAGTTATTTGGCTTTGGAAAATAAAAACTTTTGTTTTATCTTATCTGGTTTTCATGTTGATCTTATATATGAAGATATTTTGCTGGTTGGTTTGCATTGAGTGTAAAATGTGTTCAACTTCCTATGAAACTTTGGCGAAACAACATAAACATCAAATCCACAGTACCTTCGACTATGTAAAAACATGTATGCCCCCTTCGGATTCCATTCTCAAGTTTAAGAATCATCCTATCACACATATTCTTACCATTACTTTAGAGATTTCTATAATGTTATCAAAATCCAAAAGTTAGAGAGCGTTAATATATGGAGATTTCCTTTTCCTTTTCCACGAGATCCAAATATTCTCATCCTTTAGAAGTGATTCATAATAGCAATTTTATAGTAGTTTGTTTTAGTAAAAACTGTCAGTTTTCTGTGAAAGCTACCTCCAATTTTAATACATGTGGAAGTCTTTGAATCCAATTTTGTAGCATACATATGCTACTTATAATATTAGTTATCACCTTCAAATGCAATGCAATGATTGCATCATATACATAAAGTGGTGTTTTGGATTAGAATTCCATATAGTTTTCAAAGGAAAGTATATTTGTGTACCGTAACGATTGCATGAAGTGAACAGAATGGGCCTTTTCAAGAGGTCTTCAAAACTTCTGAGAACTGAACGGTCAATCTCTGCAACCTTTTTCAATAACATGTGCCCATTTGGAGGCTTTACAATGGCATCCATTCAAACATACTTGAATGCATATTTTTTGAGATGTAGTTGCAAGTTCCACTACAACATCACAATATTGTAATATCTTTGGCTATATAGTTTATTTTGGAGCTCACTTTTTTCAATAAAATGTTTATGGAAACTTTCTCACTAGTGTTTTAGATCGACATTGTTTGTCACCATTCTCAAGAATTTGTGAAGAAAGTAATAAAATTGTTAATAATTGTGGTGTGCTAAAAATGCATAGGCCTTGAGATAGTTATCTCTCAACATTTTTCAAATACATGTTTAATGACCTTTTAATTAATAACACTTTTATGGCATAATATTAGTTTATTGAATGCTAACACTATTATCATTCTTTAACTTTCTCTTAAAAGCTTCTTTTTGTAATAGAAATTTTCAAATTGGCAAAAATTATATAAATTCATCTTTATCTGTATCAATAAATGTTTGATCTTTTGTTTTAATTATTTAACACAAATAAACTTGTGCCTATAGGTCTTCCACAAACATACATGGTGTTGTTGCTAGCTTTCACTTAAGTCTCTTCTAAACTTCTAATCTAAACTGTATTGAGTACAAAAGTCCCCAACACCTCGACATGGAGAGTCAAACAGTTAAGACTATGTTCATGCCCTCGACTATTTTGACAGTGTAGATGCCCCTTACCTGTAACAGATTAGCTAAAGGTGATCATTTAGATATACTCTTACTCAACTTTGTAATTCACTATATGTTTCTGACGAAACATGGGCAGCGATGCCAAAGTTCTATGTAATTTAGTGCCCAATGTAATGCTTCATTTCCTTTTTAATTTGAAATCATCAAGTCTCTTCAAAACTTGTAATCTAAACTGTATCTAAAAAGCTTCAATAATTTACACTTAGAATCCTTTCCAAGTATATAAGAAAGCACATATGCCAGTGTTTGCATTAAAAACGTGTAAATATTTTTGGATTTTTAACTTAACCAGAATTAACAGTGAACTCACTTTTATTGTATACAGTTCCACAAAATACTGCTATCAGATGGGGAATTTCCCATTTCTACATCTTTCAAGCTTTGTAAGAATTTGACCCCTTTGCAATGTTGACATGCTGACAGCAACTCATAAGATTTATGCACCAAATTCAGAATTCTAGAAATCATTCACCTAGGTATTAAACTATTTCAAAATGGATTTAAATAAACTGAAGAAAAAGACTAAACGGAAACTTGGAGCAGCAGCTACACAAACAATGGTTTACACAATATATTAATGGTGATAGGAGGTCTACACTGTAACTTTCGATGTGTTGCCATTGAAGTTACTCTTCAGTCAAATAAATTTTACATATATAATGTCAATGTCTTGATAAAGAAAAACTTCGTGAATCCCTCAGTTCACCTGTACACTTCCTCGGGTTGGATTCAACAGAAGAATTGAATGTTTACTGCAAATTCTTCAAAGTTGTTGTCTAACCTGAGTATATTGCCGGCTTCCAAACACAACTAATCAATCATGTACCATTTATATTTACAGAAATGAACAAAGGCCTCACCAGAGCTGATGAAACAAAATGAGACCACTGGGAATAAGTCTTCTAGTAGCCATTCACCAAAAGCCAAAAAAAAAGAGTCCCCGTCCCCCATATAAAACTCTCAAGGCCCTTTTTAGCTACACATTTCGAGTCAGGAAAGATCAAGAAACTTGCTTATTTCACTTGAAATTTCACTGAAGTCATTGTCATGGGTAGTATTCTCAACTTTTCCTAGAGATTCATCCTTATTTGCATTTTCTGTCAGGGTTTGTTGTATGTCTACATCGCCAAAGTCTTTTATTAGATGCCCCTTAAGGTCAAGTCCCATTGGAAGTATTTCCTGGAAGTTCAATTCAGCATACCAGTTCAAAGTTTCATCAATATCACTATCTGGCATCATATAAAGTCGTTCAGGACCACACGAAGGGGCTAAAGCTTGCAAGATTACAAATTAAAGTAAGGGTCATTACCAAATGTACCTAATTCCCAGCCTTGGAATTAAAAACAATAGGACGGCAACGCTTATCTTCATTCAGCACGCTGGAATTTTGAAAATGAGATATGAGAGCAGCTTTTCCCTGAATTCGTGCATATGCTAGAGAAGTGACTTTTTCACTTTTGAACTTCTCCCATTTTTTTCCATTGAATGCATGTTAGTTAAATCAATAAGAATGTTGTTAGCAGTCTATCGATGTTTTTATATTGCCAAATTTCACATTAAATCACATAAGCATAATGCCACTCCAAACGAAATTCGGGATATCAAAATAAAAACTATTCCCATTATGCATTAGCAAGTGTGGCGCACTAACAATTTATAGGCTACAATTTGGGGCATGGCATCGACAAGAATCATAACAAAGAATTGGGAACTGGTCCAGTGAATGATATAGAGTTTTCGAAATAACCATTTAAATCACATAAAAAACCTCAAACCTCTATAATCAGCCTTATTTCTTATACTGTACTGGTCCTAAACACGCAATTTATAGAAATGCAGAGACATTAGGTTTTCAACAAAAATCTTTAGATTGACCAAGTAATCGATAGCTTCACAATTTTAGATGAAAGAAGAAACAATGATAATAGCATGTGCAACAACTTTAATAAATCAATTCTTTCCCATGGTTCAAGGAATGATTAGGCAATGTACCTGATAGAAAGGAATAATATGAGATGGAGCCGTCATATTTATAAACGCATAGCCAACATTGCATTTATTCTGTCACAAGCAATAGCAGATTAGATGATTTTGCATCAGCGAAAATTGTGGAACACAGTTAAGCAATTGAAGTTCATAGCTTGATGTCTTTTTGAGCTGCAAGCATCTTACCTTAAAATCAATTGGCAAGTATAGAAAATCATATGTTCCACGATGGTGTTCGTCAATAGCTAGAATTAGCATCTTTGAAGTATACCTGTAGAAAATCACAATAAAAACTCTAATGACAGAAAACAGGGCATCTGTTTGGAAACCAATAAATTAGAAAACACATAAGTCATGCCAACAAATATGAAGAAATATCCAAACATATTCAAACAATTTTAAGGTAACTTATTTGGAAAGGCATGCATAATGGGTTACAATGATTTGACAGAGAAAAATAAGTAAAATACTTCTCTATTACAGAGATCAATGTGAAAATTTTCAGATACACGTCCACATATTCATCAGAACTTCATCAAAAAAGTTAAGATATTTCTAACATAGGGCAATTCCCCAATACATGGTTAGAGGCACCATAAAATAATCAGCACCAATAATGTTCAGTGGTATAAAGCCTTGCAATGAACATACAAATGAGAAAAGGAATTACTTCTTTTAATTAATAAAAGCATTTATATGAATAATAGTTATATATGTAAAAAATCGGCAAAACATTTCTGATATATATGCATACACAAGCAATCTAGACTCTAAACAAATAGAACATATGCTATGATCAGTCAATAGACTACACTACACCTTCAATGAAAAACCAAGAGGAAAAAAAGGGGACTTACTTGTTTGGTATATTCTTGATCATAATAGTTGTCCGGGTATCTTCACCATGCATAATTTTTCCAAATCAAGTTGATATTGCTTCTTATTATCTGTTTGACTTGTACTGGTATCACCACGGCGGCTTCTTCCACGCTCATTTAGTCCTTCTCCAAAGTTTGTCATTGTACTGGTGAGGCCGGCACCAGGAAACATCCGGCCTTTACGCTGTGGGGAAAGCACCCCAATTAGTGACCCACATTCAGTGCTTCCATTGGTCCCCATAGCAGCAGCAGCATTTAGAACACCATGTGTGCCAAAACCTATCACAGGGCTCCCATTAGTACAACTCATGCTTCCGAGTGAACCAGGGCTCACAAAAGACAAATCAGGTGATTCTGTGATATAGCCAAAGTGTCTTTCTAGTGAAGGCTCACTTGAAGGAGCAGAGCCAACATGATAATGACGAGATGTCATGGATGAACTCATATAGGGGATCTGCCTCGTTGGGTAAGGCTGAGATCCACTAGCATTGAATGAGTGTCCATGTGATTGTCCAGGCCATGGAATATGATGAGAATAGGGACTTGGGCTACCCCACAAATAGTGATGACCTGACAAAGTACCACTTCCGACTGAACCGGGGCTTGGATGACCAAATGACCCACTGCTTCCGGTTCCAGTCCCTGTTCAGACAATTCAATGGAAAGAATACTTAGAATAGAATTGAGGAACACTATTTCTTATGTGTAAAGAAGGGAGAGGCATTTCTTCACATATGTAGAGTTTTTTCTCATGTTATATATTCAAATTTTGATCGTACCAAAGATTCTTTGAAAAAAACGAATTTCTGTGTGGCAAGGCCCACACCAGCGCAAAAACCTAGAAATAAAACAAAGGACACTGACAAGAAAACCATGACAGGGAGCCTTTTGACTACTAGAGATTTTCCTTCATACTCTAATATAACTTTGAAAGCAGTTTTTATGCATTTGGTATCTTCACGTTGCATCATTTTTTTATCCATTTGGTATTTTGCAGTGCATTATTATGTAATATAATTTTTCTGGGGAATCAGTTCCCTGTTAATAATGAGACAATCTCCATGGTTCCGTCTTTCATGAGTAGCGGTTCACAAGAACTTGTCTCTAATAAGTTTGAACAGTCTACTTGGGGTGATGCTCACAAGGGTGAAGCACAAGGACTTCTTGGGAGGTCACCCATCTTGGTACTATTCCAGCTCGTGCTCTTAACCATGGATTTTCCTCCACAATCAATCACATTTAGCTTGAATCCCATTTTCAAAATCTCCAGCATGTATTGTGCATTGAATGTAGTTCAGGAATATCGTTTTTGAATATAATTGCATTCATAATAAAAGGTATTTGGATCAGGAAGCCTAGAAAAGTCAAGTCAGGTAATATTCAAGTGCTTGCAATGATCACGGAAATGGAAAACGCGAGGATTTCAGGGCATATTAGAATCAGCCACAATAGTCCAAGGATAAATCCAGTTTCACCATTTCTAAGATTGAACTCTACCAATAATAACTTGTTTATGAAAAACGCTAGTGAAAAACACATCTAAACGTTGAAAATGATGCTGAAATAATTATTTGTGTGTATTTATCTTTACTAAGTTTGACTCATAACTCTAAGAATAGCTGTAAGATCCCCAATAGATCTATTTTGCTCCCAGATAGATTTTAAGCAAATCCCAACTTTAAAATACAACTTATAGACAAGATACAAAATATGTATTATGCAGATCTGAAAATTCCTTTACTGAAAATTCCTTTAGAAATGTGACTAGGATGCAGCATTAAACCCACATAAATCTGCATTAAAAATTATATCCTTTCCTTCCAATCTGATACCACTAATTTATAAAGCCCAAATATGAAGAAAAATGCAGATTTCATGTGCAAATGAGGCTGAAATTAATTAATAAAAATCTGCAGACAAGCTGCCATGAACAGATCTGAAAATGGTATTTTTAAACTCCCAAAAATACTGAAAATTGGCTGCTTTGATTCATAAAAATAAGATCAACAAATGGCAACACAAATCAGACCTGGAATGTCTCCCTTACAACACAAATCAGCCAATAAGATGGGTCGCTCCACTAGAGAAAAATAGTATAATACTGCTGCAATATTATTCTTCATACCCTTGATACAAAATCTGCAAATCCTTTTACACAACTGCTGGAATAACTGAAATAACACTGAAAATCTGATGATGCCCAATGGATAACCCTGAGTAGGAAATCCTCACAAACTAGAGGAAGGGTTTTCGTCCTTCAACTAGGGCTCTAGAAGATTGAAGATGCAAGCTAAAATGCTCCACATACAAATATGAATTTAGAAGATAAACAAGTGATCTCCTAAGCAAGTCGACTTGCTTATATAGAGAAAATGGCCCAACTAACCTCCCTCATCATCCAATCAGCTCACAATGATTTTCCCTATGCATTCATTTAATATTTTCCCATATTAAATGCTTTTCCCAACAACTTTTTCCCTCCTAATGCAAGTCGCATTTTTCTAGGGAAAATACATTTGTCCCATGAGCTTTTACATTTTCTAACCATTTTTTATGCCCCTAAGGCAAGTCGCCATTTCTACCTAGAAAATACAATTGAAATAAGTGTTTTTCTTTTTATGCACTTTTCTAGGTTCTGTTTTTAATATTAAGTTTATTAATTTATTATATGTGCTTTTATAATATTATATTTTAATTTTTTCACAATATAATAAAATTAATAAAACTTAAGTCACCCTTATATTTTTCCTTTGGCTGTCGGGTTGACAAAATGGGGCCAAAGGTCTTCAAATGGGAAGGGGATATTACAATAGCCATGGTACATAGCCTTCATATGGTTCCACTTTACACAGTTTTCATCTGGTTTCATATACTAATTGAACTATAACCTTGTTTCAGTGCTTCATTGACTTACATTCAGGGTTCTGCATAAGCAATTTGTTGACTTACATCCAAGCTTCATTAACTGATTTGACAGCCGTTAAACAAACAATATTTATTCAAGCATAAAAATAATAACATGCCATAACATAAAACTAATCCTAACACTTTCTGTTGAAAATATCACATCTGTATAAATTATGTTATTCAAACATAAAGGGATATTTATATAATTCATAGTTTGTTGATGTACAACAAACCTTCGTTATATCATATTATCTAGAATACATTTTCTCAACAAAACCTAACCACTTTGAACTAATCCCTCAGCCAACGCTATCTACGTGAATGACTTAGCAATAACTCTAAAACAACCTAGCCAATTAAGTTTAAACAAATAATTATTTGAACTTATCTCCTACCATTGACTTAACGGCCCCTAGGTAAACTTTATTTAACCAAGTACATAAATAATACTAATCCTAACAATTTATATGATTAAATATAATGTGACAATTAGATAGTTTGTATGAATATCTAAAAAAATAAAATATTTTTCTGGTTTTTTATTTGGATTCATCGAGTTACAAAGAATGTCAACATCTCTGCCCATGTTTTGGAATAAACATATAGCAGATTACAATGCTAAGTAATTTTACATCTAAATCAATGGCCTCCTTCAGCTACACAGCCACGACTAGGGGGAATCCAATTCATCAAAGTCACCCAGGCACTGATTCTATCCAATTATTAGTCATACTCGTAAGTATAGGAAATTTGTTTTCATGTTCTATGAATGATTTTAAGTTGTATGAGTATTAAATTTCAATAAGTATGCAAATGCTTCTTTAAATTTATAATTTTATATACATATTTATATATTTATATATATATATATATATATATATATATATAAAATGTACCCAAAAGCATACCGTACCCGAGGTTTTTAAAAATTTGCCGTTTCAGCGTGCATCGAACCCGTGCATCGAAACAGTCTAGTTTATATATATTATAAACAACCGTCCCCTCGCCGTCCCCAAAATGTAGAAATTTTTGCCATCCTAGAGTCTTAGGTAACAATGTAAAAAAATGTATGCTATATATATATATATATATATATATATATATATATATATATATATATTGTTCCTAAAAATCCTAACAATTTTTTAATACAAGAAACTGGTCCCCTGTACCCGAAACTCATGGAAAATAGGATTGAATGTTTCTTCCAAGTTAGGATCACACTTTCTCTGTAGATAGTAAGAATTAAATAAGTGCAGTAGAACTATTGAAGCACAGATCCTCATTGCTAAAATGGTGTTTATGATAAATCCTCAATCATATTGAGACCAAAATTAATGTAAAAAAGATTCCATCCCCTGCCCCACTCTGAAAATCCCAACAAAATTTGTGTCGCACCAGAAACCTGTCCCCTTAAGGCTTAAACTCCCTGAAGATAGGATTGAATAGTTCTCCCAACTCAGGACCTCACTCACTCTGTAGCTAAGCAGAATTAAATAACTGCAGGAGAACCATAGTTACTATGTTCGAAAAGTTTGGGTTGTTCAAAAGGGGGAAAAGTTAGGAAGCTTGGAATTTTACAAAAAGTTTGGTTCTGTTTGATTTTGAAAATTTACAAATTTAAATATATTTTAAAAAATAATTACATATATAATATTTGTAAAGAAAAGTTAATTACACAAGAATATACACAAATTTAAATATCTTTTATAAACCAAAAGTTAGACTATTATTTATGAATGCAATGTAATTTATAATATAATTTAGAATTAAAATGAAAAGTGTATTCCTAACTAGAAGCATAAATATTACCTATATCTATTATCAAGTCTTCATATTTATAAGGTAAAAGACATCCGTCTCACAAATGAAAATATAAAATTTAAGATGTCGGCCCAGCCCTAACTCAAATTTTGCAGGGATTAAAGACCATAAGCGGACACCTCTAACAGCCCTAAGCAGAATCTGATGTAGATGGATGACAGGCTTCAGATCTGAAGCAGATCAAGGACAGCTTGTATACAAGCTTCAAGTTCAATGTTTCGGCAGTGAACACAGTCCAGAAAATGGCCTAGAATATGCATATCGAATGCCTGTGAAGAAATAAAATGCCTTGTTGTCCCGTACACAGTGCGAGCTCCAAAGCTGAAACAGCTCGAACAGCCCAGGCTTCAGATCTGAAGCAGATCAAGGACAGCTTCCATACAAGCTTCAAGTTCAATGTTTTGGCAGTGAACACAGTCCAGAAAATGGCCTAGGGTATGATATGCATATTGAATGCCTGTGAAGAAATAAAATGCCTTGCTGCCCCATACACAGTGCAAGCTCCAAAACTGAAACAGCTCGAACAGCCCAGGCTGAGAATAAAGGAATCAAACAGCTCGATGACTATGTCTGGTTGATGCATTTGAGAAGTATGAATAATGATTAGGGATTTTTAATGGTGTGTTTGTCTTCTTTTCTGCATATGACAATAGGGTTTAAAGCCTCAATTTAGTTTTGTTTTAGTTCTTTTCCTTTATTATTTTAAACATTTTAATATTTTTTCAAATTGAAATAATAAATAAAAAATTTCTTGAACTTACCGAATAAGTTCAACCTGCCCAAAAAGTTCGGTTTGAAATGAACTTCCACCAGGTTCGTACGAATATGGTAACTATGGGGAGAACTGTTAAAGCATACGTCTCCAGTGCTAACATGGAGTGTAAAATTTAAATGATAAATCCCCAATCATATTCAAACCAAAATTGAAGGCATAAACAATTTTAAAACTGATGATTTAGATGGTCAAACATGTGCTTTCATCTGGCCAATTTTGACTAACATTATATTTCCAAAATAAAGACAGAAAAAAAGATGGAAAGCTGCATAAATGGGGAAATTCTTTTAAAACAATATATATTTGGAAAACAAAATGAAAAGAATTTAATGATTTATACATGTGGGTATGGGGTGTGCTGAATATACAGTGATGCATAATTGTCTAGGTTGCATTTACCATGTAGCTCCCAAAACACAATTTGTATGTCCCCCAACACGTGCAATTCTAAAATCATTCATCACGCTTTAAAAATGATGTGCTTGAAATTTACAAAACTCTTAATGCCATTATGTCATACTAACAAACCTCTCGTCCCTTTTTATAAGTTTAAGTCATCAAAATCTACAAATAGCTAATTGCTGTGATGTCATGTTCCATGAACATCAATGGTACAAGTCCTCCAATTAAAATTGGTGAATATTAATGTCTCTCCTTGCTGTAGATGAAAATTGTACATTGGACCTTCACATCAAAATTGAGAGTTTAACAAAAATGCATCCTTATTTTTACAAACCTGTAATTGGAAAGAAATTACTCAAGATATAATATGATTATTTTGCATGTGTTCCTCAAATAATAGCCCCAAGTGTCTTGGTGTTCATTACCACTTCATTGGTGAGGAACCTCATATGATAGCTCCCATAATCCGTTTGTATCACTTATAATTGTTGAAGGGTTGTGTAGACTTACCCAGCTTCAACTCAATGGGACCCCATGCATGTCCCCTCACGGTCCTTTAAAATTCAAAGAAGATTCCCTACACACTCTATTATGTGTCTATCTGGCAAGAAACACATACTAATGTTTCATGTTTTCTTGATGATCATGGAATTGAGTCGCAACTGTTCAGAGAACAGTCATGTTACATTGTTAACATTAGTAATGTTTCATTACAAGTTCCCCTCTTAAAAGATTTGGCCTAAGAGCATCAGTAAGTATGGACTGTTAATGTAAAAATCTTGACTCTCCCATGATGCTTCTTTGTAGCTTTTCCTACTTGACAAGATATTAAGTAATGTGCTTCATTGGGAGCTTCTAACTACAAATCTCCAAAGTTAATTCAGGCCCAATGATATTTGTCATTTTTCATGACAGTGCCATGACTTGTTCAGCATTTCTCAAATTGGTATTCCCCTTACATTTGCTATAAATTAAGATGGCATTGACGAAGGCTTGAGCTATTTTGGGTATAAAGGGAGTTAAATATCTCTATTATTGTTAAGCATTTTACTCGTATTGAACAAGAAAAAGCCATTATTTAATTAAATAATTTCATACCTCTTTACAAGTAGGTCTTCAGCCTTTTTTTTAATTTGACAGTAACCTGACCAGAAGTTTATTTTACTGAAATGCTGAGCACCAGGTAATTCTTTCAATAACTTATCAGCTAATGGTATGACAAAACAACGTTCAATAATCACCTTGTTGTGAACTCTAAATTCAATGCAAAGTTGATATGATCCATCTCATTTTTATTTTTCAAGTGGTACTTTCAGTGCTGCAAATGGGCCTTTATTGAGAACAATTACACCAACTCTCTGTAATTATTTAACCAAGTTTTAAACTTGTTCTTGAAGGTATGAACCTCAATATTGCTTGACCCCAACCAATCTTACCTCATTTTCTAATCAGTGATATGTTCCATATCTTGTTTGAAGGTGATTCTATCAGCAAATCCTCAAAAGATGTCATCAAACTTACAAAGCAATTGACATATTGAGATTCAACTGTGGTTATAAATTTTGTACATTTTTTCATGTCATCCCCTTTTTCTCACTTTGTCTTGGAGAGACTATTCCTTCAGATACATTTCTAGGACACCCCTTCAAAGTCACCAAACCCACATTTTTTTAATAGGTTAGAGGTTTACAACCCCAATCACGGATCTATTGATTCGCCTGGTATTGAGAGGATTCAGACATGCTTCAAAATATGATCCATTGGAAATGAAGGTTCCCGGTTCCCAATACATCATCCAACCTGAGTTTGTTGTCCATCCCCTTCACCTTGAGAATATCTTCAGGCTTACTTTCTATACCCACGCACTTCATCCCTGTGTGGTTCGGCATCAAGTCGTTGTTGGAACCCACATTTGTAACATTTTCTTCAAAGGAGGTTTCCTCCCAGTCATCAGTATCACTAGGCATTTAAACAGTGGTAGGTTGAGACAACTTTTCCCTTCAATCTACCAGCTCCTTCCATTTAGTACTTGCTAGATGTCTCTCCTGTACCAAAGCAGGTCATCAAGATAGCTCGGACAGGCCTGTAGGGGGTACATTCTTGTCATTTGGAACTCTCCTTTACAGCCTCTTAGCCTCATTTTGACATTCTATGCTGAGATTTCTTACCAATTGTCGATGATAGCATTGATTGGAACTTTGGCCTGCCTGTCTCCAGCATTATTGGTCACATCGCTTGACGATCCCACTTGGCCAGCTAAGGGTGTGGCTCCCACCGATCATCAGTTGAGAGGACTTGACACATACCATGTATTGAGAGGATTTTCCATATCCCACAGACCACGTAGTGAGAGGATTCGTCATCTTTGCTCCCTTTAGGAGTTGGGGACAAAGGACCAATTTAACTTAAGGTGCCCTTTCCTATAAAATTTAGGGGAGGTACCACTGCCTATATAGATTCAGATGGTTCTCTATCCACCACCTAATAACCTGGTCAGAAATGTGGGGCTCTTTACCTTCAAGTGGTTGTGAGGTTCAGCTGTAGATCTAACAGAGGGGAAACCTACAGCTATCACGTTGATTACTTGCTTTTCACAACTGATGGGTACAAGTGTGAGCTTTTGATGTTTTCAATCCTCATATATAGAGAGGGAAGTCGGCAAAATGACACCCGTTATTGTGTGTTATGATGTTATCACTAGGGCACTCTACAAGGGTGCTCTAGCCTACTCACTCTCATTCTAGGCATTAGGCGCCATTGTTCCACTTTGTTTCAGCATCAAAGGCCTTCCAGCTCTTGTGGCCAGCAATCAAAGTCACAAGGGGAAGCACACATTACGAATTCCTTTCTGCCAACAGGCATTCATAGGCATTGATGATAAGAGGTCAAAGGGGGAATGAGGTCTTAGGGTTTTAAGCTATTCCAATCTTCTCAAACACTGTTTATGAGCTGTACATAGTATTCTCTCTATATTCCCTGATCCAACAACTTCGTGATTGTCGAAGCACCATCATTTGAATTATGAGTATGAGGTATTGAGTCATTTGGAGTTGGTGAACTATTTTATCTTGGGAGTCCCAATTTATTGAAGATCCTCAAAACTGTTTTTTTCAAGGGTTTAATCGTTCTTCCACTTGGTTTTTCACTCTGCTAATAAATATTTTTTTAAATGCCTGTAGAAGAAATTCAAAATCTCAAGAAATAGTCACTTGGCTCTTGACAAGTGGAAAACATAACTTTTTCAGAAAAATAGGGATTAAATGGTAACAGATAAAGGTAAGGGTAGTTTTTGAGGTCACCAGCAAGCAAGATGCCAGTTTGGCGTCTCAGACCCACCTTGTGGTGGCTCACAAGAAGATAGTTTTCTATTTACCTTATATAATGTTCAGGTTTTCACACTCCTAGATTTTGTCCTCAAGTCCAAGTTGAGTAGTTAATTTTCAAAATGAAAAAACCATAGCTGCCATTTAAAGCGTTCCCAATGTTTGACTGTCTAGTATAGATAACTACATCCATTCGAGGAATGCCGAGAGATATCAATCTCAAAGCCCTTAACTTGGATTTTTTACATACCATGTTGATTAATAACTTAAGACCAAGTTGAGTAGTTAATTTTGAAAATGAAAAGCATAGCTGCCATTTAAAATGTTCCCAATGTTGACTAACTAGCCTAGATAATTACATCCATCTGAAGAGTGCCGGGAGATATCAATCTCAAAGCCCTTATCTTGGATTTTTACATAACATGTTGATTAATAACTCCATCACCTTCTCTGCAAATCTCTCACTGACTGGTGACAAATGACATCAATCTACCTTCACCACTGTGACAGGCTCAAAAAATATCTTCCCAGAAAAAAAGGGACTCCAAACTCCATTGTATGTCAAAAAGATATAATGATTTTTCAATTGACTTCTCCAATCAAAAAGAAAATACTTCTAAGTGATGGTCAAATGGACATCAAATTTAAGGTTGAAATTTCCTTGTGGCAGTCAAATAAACATAAAATTTAAGGCCGGACATTAGTTGCTAACTCACAGATATTACAGCCCACTACCCCCATCCCTGGTTGCCATTGCATGACATCCATCAGCGTAATAACGAACAGAGACTTGACAGAACATAGCTGATTAACGGACATCTAGCGACTGCCAGATAAATGGTTCTATTATCACCTAAACTGTGGACACGCAACTACAATACAGAGAACAAACAATTGGCAGACCAGAAATGAAAGGAATTGAACACTGTGATAAATGAAGTATGCTTAACATGTAGATAATGCTTAGTGACAAGATGTCTGAAATTGATGTGGATGAAGTATAAAAAATGAATACAGGGTGCACCGTGAATGACACTAAGACTCGTCCAATTGTGATGTGTGCACAATTAAACACTGAAGCAGACAAAAGAGATGCATACAAACTGAAAGAAACAATTGTTTCTTTCATATTTCATGGATGATAATATGAAGGCTATTATTTCAGAGTTACTTCGTAAGAATCATAACTGTTTGGAGAAGTCACTTTACATTATTAGGGTTAGTAGTGTTTCATGGCATGCACATTTAAATTTTTCTGTGTCTAACAACATTGATGGTATCACTGGATGAGATACAGCTCACTAGATTACAGCCTGAAAATAAGATGAAAGCAAATTCTTTCAACTTATGATATTTCCCGTTGCAAAGAATGGACATGGATCTCTTTCTCATCTTTCCAACCACAGTTCATATTACCATGGTTACTAACTTTAAAATTGTTGCAGCTTAAGCTCATATGCACTTAGTATCTATATGTGTTCAACCTTTGATAAGCATAGAGAAAACAACTTGGACCCCAGACCTTTCAGAACAGAATGTAAACAGTGATCTATATTTCCTGGGATTGTGCTTCTAGAGTTAGGGCTTCAATAGCCAATCCCAATGAGCCCTGGTTTGCACTTCATGCACTCATACTTTGTACATTTCCTCATGTTTTTCACCATTTATATTTCCTGGGATTGTGCTTCTAGAGTTAGGGCTTCAATAGCCAATTCCAATGACCCTGGTTTGTACTCCATGCACTCATACTTCGTACTTTTCTTCTGATGATTGGTCGGATCAGGATGTATAGACCCAAAACATTGAGCATTTCTTTTGACATGGATCTATTTCAAAAAAATATATATAAAATTCAAAGTTTATGACTTTAGTCAAAAAAATAAGCATCTGCAAAAGCAATACAAAAAGATTTTTCAGACCTTAAAATTTCTTTTACAGTAAGGGATGAGTGACTGTGTGACAGCTAAGCATCAATTTACCCAACCTCTGATTGCATTGAGAAATCATTGGACCGCCTCTTGCGGGCAAAACTCAATTCCTTAATTAATTTCAACCAAATAAAAGAATTGCATGAAAACTAACCAACAGTAACATGCATGTCCCCTTTTAATAACGCCATGATCCATGCATAAACCCAAGTAATCAGACAAGCAATAATAATTTTGTACAGAAATATTGCAATGCCAAATTCTGTAAAACGAACATAAAGGTACCTTCATGGTGCCCAAAAGGGGTGGAGCTTCGTGGTACTGGTACATTTCCAGAAGAATTATAATGCATCGTCTGCAGCATACCACTTTCATGGTCTGGAAATGAATGGGACTGGTTGAACTGTGCTGGCTTTGCAAAACTCTTGATGGTAGGAACTTGCTCGATCTGTTTAGCTCTTCCAAAGTCACCATTAACCATTCCAATTTTAATAGAAGGGAAAGGTGGGAGGCTTGTGCCAATTCCAGGTGATGATTTGTTAACTGAGTGATTTATATTTCCAAAACTACGTGAATATGTTATACCATGCACTGAACCATTTTCACTAGGAGTGCCAAAATGTTCCCAAGGCCCTGTTTGTAATACAACAAATTATTTAGAGCTGTCGCAAATTCAACAGAAAGTATAGGTCTTTTGAGGAAATTTTTCTATTAAGTATTTATACAAATGTAAAGCAAATTCACAAAAACAGAATTTCATATATCAAGTGATCTAATAATTGTTCTTGGAACCTCCCGTCTTTGCTGAGCGGCGTTTCCGATTTATCAAAAGACAAAGAACTAATCAAAACTTTGTCATTGTGACCAAGACAAAGCAGTCTTCGAGTTATGCATTTTTGAAACGTAAGTTATAATAATCCCATAATTTCTTAATCTAGAACATTGATTTGCAGGCCAAAGAATTGGCTTAGAAATCTTTGTATATCAAATATACGAGAGCACACTTTAACTGAAAATTGTTAAGTTATAAATAAAACTAACCTGGAGGCGAATTCATTAATGGTGAACTCGCTTGTTGCTGGTAAGTTCTGTTTTCATCCTGGTCTGCCTCCTGGCTCAAGCATTGCATAAAGCTGATGACATTTCCAAACATAATAAGCACTTGAAAAGTACTGTGAAATGGGAATTAACTTGGCACAAATACAATTGCATTGTTAATCAACATATGATACTCGATCTGAACCTATCATTGATTGGAAACTTAATTATTCATGTAACATAAAAAAAAAAAGTCTACAGTATATGTGTGTTCTGAAGCATTATATGATTTCAAGAATCCTAAATGAAGTCTAACGTTTGCAAAATTCACTGTATTTAGATTAAAAAAGCATGCATGTTGTGACGATGTCATATAGCAGACAGTTTACTCTTGTTTATACTCTCCAAAAAGTGTCATTATTGCAATTCATTATGCATTTTCCCAAAAATTGTAAGTACATTTGAGTCCTCCCTTAAGCCCCTTGAATCTGTATCACCTGTTCACTCCTCATTCTTTAATAAAAGGTTTATTACCTGCTGCAGGATGTATAATCATTTTATATTAAGATTTACTTCCTGTGAATTGTGTAGATAGCTTTTCAGTCATCCGCAAAGAAATCATGTCTTTATAGTTCGTTAACTTTTTCAATCAGTTTTGGAAGATCGCGATGACTAAAAAGAAAAATAGAGTCTAATGCATGAAAATGTCCCGACTATCACTCAAAATGTGCATGGCATGCAAAATAGAGTGAGATTCTTCACAATGAAAGTCTTGGGAGAGTATGATATGCTTTAATAGTCATTTTACACGGAACAAGCCTAATGATGGTGTTTCTTCATGTGATATCTGTTTCTAGACTTCACTCATTTCAAAAACTTTCACCCCAATAACAGATTCAGATTTTAAGTATAATAATATTCTCGTGAGTTGGCAATGTTCAGACAACCTTAAAAATGTCACCAAACAATCATAATCGAAACATAATTCAAGTCTAACAAGTACGTACTTCAAATGTCCGGTTGTTAGTCCTATCACCTTTACCTTGTTGCAATGCCCCCAATATCTCAATCCACTAATTTGACAATGCAGCTCAAATATTCCTTGAAATAAATATATCAAAAGTGGACATAAAATTAGCCGATAACTCTTCTAATGCGGCATGATAACAAGCCACTGCAGATTCACAAAATGCTCAATTGCAAACTCAAAAACCCTGTTTTGCGACTAATTATTCATTTCTTTCCTATTTCCCCACAGAGATATTTGAAATCCCTTTTCACTTATGAAAAAATTGCCTTAAGACTGTAATGTCCCCATTTCTGAAGACCCTTAGCCTATACGTCCCCATGGGCTTCGGGATGTGCAAGGGGAACATTTTTATTAAATAATTAAATATTATTGCCTGGAGCAATAATTATTTAATTATTTTATAAAAGTTATTTAATTTAATTCCCAAAATATATAAAATTAAATGGGGAATTAATTAAATAAAAAGTTAGGTGGCTTTCATTGATAAAATCACCCTTTGCAAAGGGGACGCCACACCTAGGGAAAACAAACTGCTTTTATTTAATATTTTCCCTCTCCTAGGGTTTTCAAATTTTGTGCCTCCTTGCTTATAAAAGGAGTGCTAGGGTCATTATTATGATTATGCTATGATGAACTTATTTTGATACTCCATGCTTGGAGTTGGGATGCATGCCCATTGATGCTCTCTCTCTCTTGCGTGGGAGGTTGTTTTAAGCTGGTTATTGAAAATCAATTGAAGTGATTATTTGCTAGATCCATGTTTTTGGCTTTGGCAAGCATTTGGATTTAATTTGCAAGTGAAAATCTGCCTTTTACTGTAGCGACGTCACTGTAGCGTCACTGTAGCAGCTGGTTTGTGAGTGTTTTTGCAAGTCGACTTGGGTGTTGGATACCTCTAAACCCTAGTGACTTCTTCTATGATGTTTGTGGACTGTTTTTAGAAGGTTTATTTGATGTGAAACAGCTGTTTGTTGCCGGAGATTGTGCTCTAATTGCAGCGATTTTATTTAAGGCAAGTTGGTGATGATTTTTGTTGAATATTGGACTGGTTTTTGGGGTCTATATAAATCTGTTATTTCCTTCTTTGACCAGCAACTTCCTGGGGGTGTTTATTAAATATTTTTATGCATGGTTTGAACCTTATATAATCAGCAAACTATTACTGTGCCTGGCTAAGCCCTAGCGACTTCAGATCCAGCCTGAGAGATTGATTTTTGGGTGCAAAAGTACATAGATATTTGGCAGCGACTTGTTTGTGATTGCTTGGTAGAACATTGGGTGTCTTTTGCAATATATTCTATGCCTAACAAATAAGGATTAAAGTCTGTTGCAGCGATCTGTGTTGGGAGGGTCTAAATCTATATTTCTAATGCATATTTTGAGTGCTTACAAACAGCGACTTCATCTTACAGTGTGGTGCTCGTAGACAGCGATTTTTGTATGGTTTAATGATGCTTTAAAGGTCCCTTGGCAGCGATCTGGATAAAGCTGTTTGGGTGTGATGTTGAGTGCTATTTTGACAACGAAATCCATGCTCATTTGATCTTCCTAAATCTGCCCTATTCTCTATGCACTAGAGACCCCATTTGGAGCTTGTAAAGGTATGTTTGGTACACATTTTAAAGCACACTTACCAGCAGACTGTACCAAAGGTTTAATTTAAGTTTATGTGCATCCATTGGCTGTTATACCTCAAGGATTCATTGGTTGCATATGGAATGAAGTATAGGGCTGACTTATACATACAGTTACAGCGACTTGCAAGAGAGATTCAAGCTGATTTTCTGAATCTCATTAAGTTCAGTTGAGAGTTAATGCTGTATGAGTTGTGATAGAGACCATTAAACCCCTATTATTTGGGTTTATTGAGTCATCTACTCAACTGGTTCAAGTAGTACTAATTGAGCTTTTGCTAGTCCCAGTTGATTAGAGTGTTAGAGAGTTGGTTGTTTGCCTAATTTCCACTTGATTTCAGAGGTGGGATACTACAAAGACCCACAAACCCACACTCCTCAAGTGTGCACTTTCATCCATTGAACCATAACTATTATTTTCAAAGGTGATGATACATGACCAAAGCAAATTAACAATACAAAAAGGCGGAGAGACAAATTTATACAAACAACATTGCAGTAAAAACTATCCTAATTTATCAACATTGTAAGACATATTTATAATACATAAGACTTTTTACATGACAACACTTCACATTTGAATTGCATAACTTTAGATTCCAATCCTATATAGATCTTGTTTTATCCATTTCCCAATTTGTCTCCTCCCAACCCTGAACCTTAATCATTGCACAGAACACCATCACTTGATGATCAAACTATAAGCATTGTCCTCAAACTTGATTGCCATATAGCTGTAGTCACATTTTTATCCATGAACCACGACCCTATCCAGTACTAACGAAATCCCTGTCAAATTTTTGACAATCAGAAAAACCCAGTTTCACAGCTTAATCATGTTGATCGGGGTTTTAGGAGCAATTCAGTGGAAAGCACCCTAAAATAAGGAGATGCGTTATGAGCAAAAGAAATTTTCAATGTAGGAAGTATGAGGTGAAATATCTTGCAACCGTCTATCAGAAGAAAGATGTTGAACCAAAATAGAATTTTATTATTCTGATATCTGTGCATGACATTATCTCAAGAGAGATGAATGCTTGTTTCTCTCTTTCTCCCAATTGGGAAACCCATATTACTATAACTATGTACAATAGGCTATAGGAAATGAAGGGACATTGATCGAAAATGGAGTGGTTTATCTTCCAACCTTTATTAGGAGGTAGGTGTCAAGTGGAATACGAAATGCTGTCAGAAAGCAGTTCTGGAAGGTCAAACTCCCTGGGGTTTTGACTTCTTCGTTATTACTCCAAATTTCTGTTATGAGCACAATTCAAAAATGGGACATGTAATCATTTGAAGCATAGATGCTTCACCACTACACTCGTTCTCAAAAAATTGACATTTCAGACCATTACAGCTCCATTTTTTTAATTTTTTTTATTTTAAAGTTTAAACCATATGGCAATGGCCATCCAGGCGCAACCAGAGCCACTATGTATAGCTTTGTGCTGCTTCCTCGATGTTGAAATCCTCACCGTTTGTTCAGAATTTCAAAATTCAGATTTGATCATTGAGAATTCTGTCACAAGTCGTCACCTGGATCACATATCCCACCACATGGTCAAAATAGAGTTGTAACTTTGATGAGCCAAGTCAAGACACCTTTGCCAACAGCATAATTTCCTCCATGCTTCCTTCTGCCCAATGTCACCATTAGCAAGATTGATCAGATCTTCCCCAGAGAAAAGCATACTTGACACACCTACTCTTGGTATACAAATTGTGCAACCTCCTTCCAACCAGACTAATATCATATGCGACTTTTAACATTAATACATAACTCCTGGTGCAGACTTCTAACCTAACTAGGAATTACTTCTTACTCCTGCCAAAATTCCTTACATAACATGCCTCACTAACTATTGATAATAACATAAACCACCAACAATTTGACCCAATGCCTTTTTCAAATAACCACAAATTTTCCTTCATAACAATAACATGACTGAATGACCACCTTTTAAAAAGGTAGGATCCTTAAGATCATGACACTCTACAACCTTCCACAATAAATACACGCACTGCCTGGTCAAATGCTGACTGGAAAACGGTGCCTCTCACATGGATCATTATTCCATTTCATCTGTTTAGCACTTTGTTTTTTATTCTCTGCAAATTATTGTTCATCTACAATCTGCATGATCACATTTCTGTTGCCTATCTTTGTTATCTAACCACAGGAAGCTAAAAGCTATCTTTATCAGCTTTAAATGTTCATTCACTTCCTCTGATTTCCCCATCGAACTGATTGCAACTATGAAAACATGTTGGAAAAATACAGCAAATAAGAAAAAAATCAAATTAACATCAAACAAGGGAGAGAGACAAAATATGAGAAACAGTGTTGCACTGAAGGAACTCTATCAAATTATATCATATCATCCAACATACTTATAATACACAAATGGCTAACATTTTCCAACATTTGATGCTCTCTTAGAAATCATATATTGTCACTTTCCCCATTTGTCTTTATCCAGACCTTACCTTGAAACAGTGTTGCACTGAAGGAACTCTATCAAACTATATCATATTATACAACATACTTATAATACACAAATGGCTAACATTTTCCAACATTTGATGCCCTCTTAGAATCATTTATTGTCACTTTTCCCATTTGTCTCTATCCAGACCTTACCTTCAAATAATACTACCTACACCACTCTTCTTAAAGCATCATAGACTCGTCCTCACTTAAACAGAGTGTTGCATTCAAGAAAGTCTATCAAATCGCATCGTATTATACAATGCTTTTATGATACACAAATGGCTAAGGTATTCCAACATTCGAAACCTCTTAGAATCATGTTTCATTACTTCCCAGTTGCCTTTATCCAGACCTCCCCTTCAAATACTACTACCAACACCACTATTCTTTTAGCACTGTACATTCATCCTCATTTAGAAACTCCTCCATTACTTCATTAAAAATATTTGGGAGAAAAAGGATATTCTTTGTTAGCATTCACTACTTTACTCATCATACTCAAAAGGTACCTGCTCCTCTACCCGAATGCACACAACTAAAATTTTCTTTTGCAACTCACTACCTTGCCCACTTAATCTGACAAATCATGCTTTTGCTCATTCTTATACTCATAAAAAAGGGATTTTGATCTTGCAGTAGAGCACGGGACTTACATTTTAAGCACAACTATTTAAGTTATTTGCTATATTAATAATTATTTAATTGATTTTACGAGTTAATAAAAAATCATTTTCTTATTTTCATTAGGCAATCAATAATTTATGTGAGCACCAAACAGAATTTCCTACAGCATTAGACTTGTCTGTTATTTTTTGGGTAATCTCAATGATTTCCTTCTAACATTTGGGACTTCTAAATCCAATAACATATCTTCCTCCTCTCATCATACACATGCAGTTTACTTAGTACCATCATGAAGAAATCTGCTTTCCTTTTTGGAACACAATTTCAAACATAGTTGTTGACTTACACCTTATGAATAAGGCAAACAAAGTAAAGAAACACCTTTGACGTCAAATGCAATCTAATGAATATTTGATCATTCTAATAGAAACCAGTAGACGCGTCTCTCAATACCTAAGCCATGTCTTGGGTATGAAGGCGCGAGACAGGAGAGGGACATCTCCCAAGTCTTGGAGACTTCTGTTTGAAGTCTCCCACATCTCCTATAAGCATCTCCCAAACAGACCCGTCTCCTGCCTTCAAATTTTTCGAAAAAATAATACTAGAATCATGTCAAGACTGATAAAGCTTAACCTGAAAATCAATTTCAACATTTAACTAATAATTTAAAGGCAGTTTGTTGGCTTACTAGAGGAGAAATTCATATACTCTTACAAAGGACATGCCAAAATCAAACAACAAATCTGCTTTTCAATAACTAGTATTAAAATATTAAAATTCTAAAACTTTTCTATAAACATAACTTTTGTCTATCAAACATCTACTTTGAGCATGATAGATCACAAGCGTTTGTGTTGTTTCTGACTGATATGTTACATTACAAATCCAACAGATTTGTACAAAAATAGAAGTAGAACCCTTTAACTGAAAATTTCTTTGACCTAAAACATAACTTTCCTTCCTAGTCTAATAGGAATAATCATATACCCCAACGATAAAGATAATACAAGAAGAAAAATTGCCTGCTCCAATCAAATATTCAATAAAAAAACTTATGTGTAAGGCCAATACCTGCGCCTTGCTCCACCAGGACGGCTAGGTTCAAGTTTGATACGCTTGCCAGCAATCTCACTCCTGTTTAGTGCTCGTAGTGCTGCTTCAGCATGTCTCACATCATAAAACTCAATAAACTTGTGATGTCGTTTGTGGGGGTCTCCTTATCTGTTACAAACACCAAGGTTAGTAATAATGAATTCAGTATGAATATTGCATCCCCAAAAAAAAGTAAAACAATACCTCTTTAACTTCCCCATGAGCTCCAAATATTTGTCGAGGTCATCATTTGACACAGACGGATCCAAGTTGAAGGCAACAAGCGTTCCCTGATTTATGTCTTTATCTGAAGGATTCTCCTGAAAATATACCAGAAACCAATTGCAAAAACAAGTTTTGAATGAGATTAAATTTAAATTCTAATGTGCAAAGATGACCAAAATGGTCCATGGGACCGCAGAAAACTCTCAATTATTACTAAGTGGTAAAATGGGAAGTGCTTAATTTCAAAAGTTCAAACAGAAACAATATCAGAACTTTTCTATTCTCTTAAAGGATAAGCCTGAAAAGTATACAACAAAGAAAATGTGTTCCAATGCCCAAAAACACTAAATCATCCATTCAAAATTGACGAGTCAACTACAAACACAGTAAATTCACTTAAAAGTGTTTTTCAGTGGTCATCAACTTCAAGGTTTATCTTCTTGTATATTTCGCAACATCAATAGTTTATTGTGTTTATGGCAAGTGTGATATATTTCACCTTCCAACAGTTTTTTTCTTATGTTTGTCTACCATTTGTCACAGATTTCTCAACATTGTTGTCTACCGGATTAGGTAAAATAAGATCATTCGTCCACTTTCTATATTTCAACACATTATCTCATCGAAATAAGGCAAACTGAGACTGAACCAAACTAGGCTGAAAATAGCCTGCTTCTAAGGTAGAAATTGTGTAATTAAACTTGACTCTGCTATTACTCTGTTGACATGCATTGCGATCTCAAGTCCAAAGTAGTAAATAATAAGATCATCCATTATCTTTCCATATTCCACAAATAATCTCATTAAGTATGTAGTAAACTGTCACAATCTAGGTTTACAGCACGTCTCACCATGAAAAAGGTCAAAACTGTCCACCAAATCCAACAAATTTTAGTAGGCAGCTTCCAGCTTAGAAATCATTTTTAATCAACCTCAATGTGGCACATGGAAAATATACTCAGTTTGGTATAGAGAAACTATAGTGCACGACACCCGTGGAGCGAGCTCTAAGCACAAAAGAGTAGGCAGGCTAAGGCTGAGCCAAACTAGGCTTCTTGTACACAGCTTCTGAGGTAGAAATGATGTATTCAAATTTGTCTCTGCTATCACCCTGTTGATGGGCATCGTGAGCTTGAGTCCAACACTAACTGTGCTAATGAAACAATGAAGGACCCCATGAAGGTCCTCGTTTAGTATTTCCTAGCCTCTAAGGTCACTTCCCTAGCAGAAGAAATTGTAATATGGCCTAATAATGTTAATATTTGTTAGCTTCAGAATATAGCAATGTTTGTTTCCTTACTTTTTCTACTATATGGCTACCAATTAAGAAAATTTCTAACCCTTCAGAAATTTTCTTATCGCCTGATTAGTCGGTTGCTGCCCATTGTTTTATACAATATCAACAGATTACTCATTCAATTTAGTTTCCATAATGTTGTACAGCCTTTAAATGGCCAAAGAACCCAAAATGTATATCACTCAAAAGCACTCTGTACCCCTACAAAACAGCTCAACCTACTGTATTCCAAAGGCAGAATTGTTATTATAACTTAATTGGTTAGCATAATTTAATGTCATCACAAAGTTTTGTAAAGCTTTGATTTCAGGGTTTGCACATTTTGTTTTTCAACAAAGGGCAGTTTTCAGATTTTTCAATATGATTTAATGTCATCATAAAATTTCATAAAGCTTTGATTTCAGTGTTTGCACATTTTGTATTTCAACGAAGGGTGGGCTTCACATTTTGTCAACATGCATGGTATGGTTTATTTGTAGCATGTAGTTAATTCTTTGGTGGTGCATTGAATTTGTTTATCAAGTTCATATTTCTGATAGTGTTATATACGAGGCTAAAGACATTTCAAGCCCAACAAAAATATCTAGACTACAACTAAACTGGCTAGAAGATGCAGTACCAGGATAAGGATAGCATCCTCATGGAGGCTGGTTATTTTGAAAAGTTTTTAAAAAGTAAAATTTGTGCATTTTTAGTTGAAAGCTGGCCCACTAAGCTGCTTTGTGCATTCCTGTACCTTTTTAGCGTCCTAGAGGCTAAGAACAATCAACAACAGTTGTTGGGCAATGCCATTACAACCTTGACCAATACCATGAAGTGAGAAGTAATTTGTTATTACCAGGTGACGATCATAATGGACAACTGTGCGGTGGTAAATAAAAGCTAAGTAATTTTGCAATATTTTTGCATTTTAATGCAATATGCCTCCCTTCAGTAAACACTGCAGTAAATAATCAAGAACAAAGGTCACTTTATGGCATAATGCTCGTCAAAGATAGGAAATGAGTGTCTATTATCTCTGTTACCAGGAAACGCCTAGGCCCCCCCTGTTTCGCCCTCGAAACGTTTCCGAAACGGAAACTCCTTTTAAACATCCTAGAGATAAGTATACATGATAATAATCTACTATTTCAATGAATACAAAATATTTTGAGTGTTTTATTAGTTATACTTATCTCTTATGGTCTACGGAATACAATTTTAAAATGAGTACTATGCATATATGTGTGTGTGTGTGTGTGTGTACAGACATTTCCGTAACGCGTTTTGTACCCAAGTTTTTTTGAAAATTGGCATTTCCGCGTTTTGTACCCATACCCGTTTCCGTTTCCTGGCAACATAGTCTATTATGACAAAAATATGTTGTGCTTGACTGGATTTATACATTCACATTTGCATGACTGATTATCTGCACTGTGGGGTGCTGACCACCATTGACAAGGGATGAGTCCTTTTGGAATATTCCTAACACAAAAAAACAAGTCGCAACTCATAATCCAAAAATATTTATGTTAATTAATGATGCACTCACGTGAGATGTTCCCTTTGAAAAAAGGGAACTTCTATTAAGCAAATATCATATTTGTCATACTTATAATCTATGGACAAGGTACGGCAGATTTTATTCAAAAATTTAAAATATCAATATTGCCAAACTTTATTCTTGTTAAACATTGAACTCAGACTTTATCCATTATTTTTGCATGGGAAGTTTAAAAGTTTTTGACATGATTTTACATTATTTTATAGAAGTGTGTATAAACATATACTGACTGAAAGCAGAGGACAGAAAGCTCTCTCCAATCTGTCTCTCTGACATATTTATGCATTTTTCAGAAAATAAAAATGACAGAAAAAAACATTTGTTTGAACTTGAAAATGTTTTTTTACTCGAACTTTATCCCTTGGCGAACTTGAGCCAAACTTCATCCTTGTTAAACATGAACTCGAACTTGAACCTTGTGACTTAGCTTATAACCAATTCAGTATCTGAATCGATTACGTTCATGGTTGAAAATATTTGAATTATGCACAGAAAAATTAGATCAAAATGCAAAACAGCTTTGTGATATTGAAGGAGAAGCAAACCTTCTAGGCTCTGCTGTTGTATCATTTTTGTAAAGTAGCTAGCACTGAGAATTTCCACATAGATTATCATCTAATATACGATTTGCTGTGTCTTTATCACATCGCCAGTGGTATCTACAAGTTGAGCGGCTTCTTAAGCCGGACAAAATTTATGAATATATTCTTGATGTTCAGGACTTGGAGCGCGTCCACAAGGCTTCCTACTTTATAATAACTACACTTTAACATAAAAAGCTGCCAATATTAATAATCCTCTGAGGGTTTTTCGTATTGGTTTGATCTTCGTGCGGTTGTTTCCTTTTGAAACATTTAGTGAATCAATTGATGTAATTTACTACATTACAATATGCACATAATCTCTTGATATCTGACTTTGCTTAGACTCGAATTTAAATGGATTTGTACCACCTAGAAATCACCTCACAAAGACAATCAACATTAAATTGGTTATTTTAAATATAATAATTGAGCCACTCAGTATATTTTGTATTACGAGTCTAGAAACCTGTTTCTCTGTGAATTATTCAGTATGAACACTTTTGAAGTAGAAGATAGATGGAACTACACACTATACATGAATTATTATATTAGCTCCACACTAGATGATTTTTCTTCGATATTACAGGATATGGTAAACTAAGATATCAATGAATCCATATAGCTTTAATTCTTATTGAAGATTCTCCAAAATCAACCAAAAGGTCCAAAACATACGATGTTCAGAAGTAGTTGCTACAAAGAGAAGTGCAAAGATCCACATACTTTTACACATTATCATATCTTTGCGTCTACAAACTGTTGAATAATGAATAATATATACCTTTGGAATAGAAAAATGAATGTCAAGTTTCCTCCGACGAAGTGGTTTGTTCTGAAGATTTCGCATAGCATCCCGAGCTGAACGAATATCATAGTAAGATATCATCACAAAGCCACGATGCTTGCATGTAGTGTAAAGCATCCTAATGTCACCATGTTGCTGCCAAGGAACAAGAAAGTTCTCATCAGTTTACATATAAGTTTCCATTACATTATTTGAATACATTACTCCAAACATACTCATGTTCGAATGGTTACTGAATAAAATTGAAGTATGATCATGCCTGGACACACTAAGACATAAACACAAATCTTACATGGTCTCGGTCTGATCATCAAAACTAAATCAAACAAGAGCGACCAAGAGCTTGACCTCAAGAATAATCAAACACACAGTTTACTAGGTCTGATTATTGTAAAGAAAAAAGAGTTCAGTGTAAATTTCGCATGATCTACTAGTAATACACAAGATTTTCAGTGTACAAATCAGAGCTGAATTTGTTTTGAAACATTTAAGTTACCAGGTTGAATACTCTAAAACTCATAAAGATATCCCAGACAGTAAATATGAAAAAGCAATACATCAAAATAAAAAGGTAATCACCTCAAATAAAGCACGGAGCTCAGAATCCTCCACATTACTATTGATGTTTCGCACAAATAAAGTTCTGGAGGGATGTTCACCATAAGGATGTTCTCCTACAACAGGTCCAGGTACATTTGAAATGCCAAGGTGGCTTGTACCACCCCCAACAATATAATCTGAAACTATATTATTGTTGTAATTTAAATTAAGAAGCTCTTGAGAATCAGAATCTAGCTCCATACCACCACCACTGCTAAATAAATCATCATATTCTTCTAATTCTTCAACGTGACTGGGTAGAGCAGTCAAATCAAAATCATCAATTATGCCAGCCAAAAGCTCTTCTTCATCATCAGGAAGGACAAATCCTTGAGCTTGGGACTCCATGTCTTGAAGGGTTTCCAAAGGATCTTCTACTTGAGGTTTTTCAGTCATATGACAAGACGTAGATGCCATGGACTTTTCACTGCACTCCTTATCTGACAGATTTACTGTAGTAAATGCAAACAAGCAGTGATAAAAGCATTAGCTGATACAACTATCATTTTAACATTAATAGCAATTTCATATATGTAATAGTACAAATTCTCTAATGCTTACATTTTCCATGAAAAAGAACAGGCAGTGAACTTGAAAACAGACTGGTATCACTTGGTACATGAAAGTCATTTAACTTGGCTGGAATATATGCAGTGCCTTCCTTTGTTTGAAAAATGTCAATGGTGGGATTCCATCCTGTTGAACCTGCACTCAAATCTTACACAGATTGAGGCTTCCTCATCTTAAATGAGACAAAGCCGAGGAAGATTACATGGAAATAAAATCAACAATAAATTACCCCAAAAATCCTTTGACTGCTCCATTGACCGGCCCATTGCATAGTCTTAAATTTGTACCTTTAATGCAAAATTTGGCTTCAGTGAATTCCAAATATAACAAATCTGCAAACTAATGCCAACAAACATATGGCATTAATCACTGTCAGTGGCAGAAATACTAAATATTAAATTTGAGCCCTTACTAATACAAATGCAGACACCCATCTTGGAAGAATATTGTCACCTCACCTACTAGATACCAATATTGCAAGCAATACATATTAAACACTATTACATAAAAGATACCAGTTACACAACCTTTATAAGGGATGAAAGGCTGTAGTTTCCGGCAATCCGCATTTTGTGATACTTTTAAAAAAATAGCATATTTTAAAATATATTCTTGAAAAGACAGAACCCCGCATCATTGAGAGCTATTGGCCCCAAATGGAACATTATGGCTTAAAGATTACCAATTTGCAAAGCAGATAACTGAGCTCCTAACAGTTAACAATGCCATAGGCCCCAAATGTACAGTTTAAGTTGTCAATGCTTAAAGTTTACCATTTTGCAAAGCAGTTAATGTTGGATAGCAAACCAATACCATAAAAACAAGATTCCTAAGTGGATTCACCTAATGTTAATTGACAACCCCAGTCAGACATAGAAAGGAGGATTTTGGGCAATTAATGAACAATATTCTGATTAATCTTCTCCGAAGTTCTGCACGGTGCTACCTTCTGTCTAACAAGGAAATCTTCAATTCTTCAAATTGCAACAGATTTTCACTTCCTATTCTTGTGATTTTACGCCCAAAAAGTAAAACTAAGGAACATCTTGGAAGGATGTTTCATTCCTATCAGCCATCCAGAGGCCAGGGACTATCTTTTCTTTTCTACTAGCAGCTTCTGAGCCATAGGCAGGAAGATGTCAGTGTGTGTGATAAAATTTATCAAAACTTGTAGGTTGGGTCTCATTCAAACTTCTGAAAATATGGTCCCAATGATTTCATCCTAAGATCTTACCGTAGAATTGTGTTCTAAGAGACTCGGTGGATTGTAACCAAGATCTCTAGAAGTTAAAAATAATATTTGAAAAGACAACGAATAGGCAAAATGTTGACTTAAAAACCATGTAGTATCGAATAATTCTTGAAAGCTCTTTTCTCAAAGGCAACTAGTTCTTGCCATAAGAGAATGACCTTTGAGCTTGCTACATGGGCTTAATAGAAGATATGTTACAGCCCAGGTTTAGCCTCTGCATTAACTTGGTAACAAATGCCTCAAGGATGTTTACAAAGTTTATCAAAGAATGTGCTTGATTATATAAAGCAAGAAAAATAGGTAACCACACATATAATCGGAGCATCCATGATAAAGGATGGTGAAGCCACTACAGGGTACCATTGACAAGCTCAGAGGAACTTGCCTAGAAGTGAAACCGAAGTGAAACCAAAGGTGAGGTGTTGTGGTGATGTTGGCATAGACAGAAATTAAGCATGGTCCGTGATGGCTATAACTGCTACAAACTAAATAATTAGTTATCAATTCAAAAATATTTTGGCACAAACAAGGTACTGGGAAAGAAGAGTATTAACTTGGTAACAAATGCCTTAACAACGTTCATAAAGTTTATAGAAGAATGTGCTCAATTATATAAAGCAAAAAAATTGTTAACCGCAAGTATAATCGAAGCATCCATAATAATGGATGGTGAAGCCGCTACAGGGGACCATTGACAAACTCGGAGAACTTGCCTAAAAGTGAAGCCAAAGGTGAGGTGCTGTGGTGACGTTGGCATAGAAAGAAATTAAGCATTGTCGGTGTGAAGGCTATAATTGCCACAAACTTGATAAGTAGTTATCAATCCGAAAAATATTTTGGCAAAAACAAGGTACTAGGGAAGAAGAGTAGATCTACCACTCCCTGACTCAATTTCTAAGAATGCATCTTTAAGATAACCAAGCAGCTGTAAGAGATTAGTTGCATTGGTTCTGAAGGGATATCAAGTTTTCTACAATTTTCAGAATTGAAACTTTGAAACAAGGAATATCACAATCATAATGGAGAGCAATGGTAGATCACATGATATAATGTGAACTAATTAACATGTCTATGATAAAATTGGATCCTTCAAAGACATATATGCTAAAAAAACAAAACCAATGCTCTGCATATTTTAACATTCTGACGTGTTCTTATCTTGAGATACATATTTTGAAGACAAAGAACTGGAAAGTAATATTCTTTCATCTCAGCTCAGTTGTTTATTATTGTTAATTGTTTGGACTTGCATTTCTTGGTTAGACTATGACATCATCTCCTCCTTGATTCAATGAAGATGAAGCCAAATGGTATTTGGACTTTGGAGACATTCCAAGAGCTTAATGGCTTATTCTAGCACATGCTAAGTGATATTTGAAGTACTCATTCACCTGCCATTGGTATTTGCTAAGATAATCGATCTGGACTTATATTTATGGAAGGTTTGTATGGCAAAAGGAGAGGTTATCCATCATTATGATCATGTGATAACTTTAACAAGCAGTTTGGGGAGGCTTAAACAATCTATAAGTTATTGATTATTTCTTGTCAAGAAAAACTGGCCTTGAATATTTATCAATACTTCTACATTCAGACATAACGTAAAAAAAAATAATCGATTTACAAGCATGTACATTAAATGATTCTCCTTGTTTTGTATGTTAGAGGCCTTAATGCCCCTAACAAGAGACTAGTCAGGGGGCAACTTCTGTTGAAAAGACCAAATCTTGTTCCAATTACAACAACTAAGATGACCTACGCCAATGGAAAGGGCAGAAAAGCATGCATAGTAACAGACACCACTGGAGCATCAAGAGGACACTATGTGGTATGTAATCCAAGGAGTCTCAAGGGCACCGAGAGAGCAAAAGGAGCTAACTGGACACACAGCCAAACCAAAGCCTCCACAGATACTATTGAAGCAGTTGACAAAGGATACCTCACGAAAATGAGATGATTTCCATTCTGAGATGATTTCCATTCCAGTCACCTTAGGTCCATCTCGCTCCTCACTCCATCAAGAATACAGTGAATATAAATCACCTCAACAGTCTGATTGAAAAAATTGAAAACTTCAACAAAAATGCCTCGTGATCCTATTAGGTAGCGATTCCAATGCAATGACAGGATCTTGGAAGAAAAGAGGCAGTTCCATCCAGGAGACCCAGTCCCATAAAGACTTCCATAACTTTGTTTTCGATAAACAAAGCAATGGATATCTCCCCTAGGGAAGGCAGGTTCACCTGGACTAACCACCACTTAATTTTATGAAACATGTCTGAAAGACTAAATCAGTCCCTAGAATTCCCGGGTGGTAAATGGAAGACTGGGTCACCGAAAAGCAATTCTAAATGTATCAAGTTAAGAGATTGCTATTCCAATTTCGGTCACTAAAAATCATCTTCCATTCCATTGCACATTCAAGTTTAGGATGATGTGGCTCAATAACCTGAATTTGCAGAGTTCATGGAATATGGTACAAGGGCTGCCCCAAAATCCAAGGCTCTAGTATATATCAACTCTCCAAAAACTTTGTTTATATAAAAACTGTTTAAGAATGGAATGTTCGGCACTTCAAGAATATCTTTATAGAAAGAGAAAGGTTTGACAAAGAAATAAATTCTCAAAGATACAGACCAAAGGGCAAGATACAAACCAAGGAGCTTACTGATATTATTCTTGAAATATATTCACTCTTGAACAGTTTGAGACCGGAAGTCTTTTGACAACATGAGTCTAGGAAAACTTAAATTTAAAAGGGAATAAAAATACCTGATTGTTCATTAAAGACAGTTCAACCCCATTAGCTCTATCACATCTTCATGGAATAACCATAAAGTGCCAGAGCAGAGGCAATCAACTATTTTAAGCTCCCGCTGTCAGTTGAGAACAGGCTAGAGTATAGAAGGCACATCCCCAGCTGATTTCAGACTCTGAATGCTCATTAAAAGGCACCCTTCACAACTAAATTGATAATAGATGTAATTTTGAAGATTCATAAGGCTAAGGCACCGGGCACGGATGGCTTCCCTGTGGGTTATTTTCTGTCCTTTTGGGACACTTCAGGTAAAGAACTAACAGAAAAGGTGAATGAGTCGAAGAAATTCCAAATTATGAGCACATGTGCACATCATTATCCATATCTTATTTCCAAATTTATTATAAATAAGAATATATTTTTGGTGATTATCCTCAAATTAGGTTTTGTTAAAATTTGAGAGATTCTCTAGAAGATGGAGAAAATAGGTTGTGGGTAAACAGTAATCGCATTGTATCATAATTGTATCATTTATGTGAGGAGGGCCATTTGACCATCTTATGCATCTAAGCTATATTGAAAAGGAGTAATTATTCTACCACATTGAATATTTGGGTTTATCATTGCTTAAAAGTTTAATGTTATATGGGTATGAATGCAATTGTGGGCGTTAGTTTTGACAACCAAAAGTTGCCTTATTCAATGACTCTAGGCACATTCTATGATTTCACATGGTATCAGAGCTTCTCCTAAGCATTATTTCATTTGCATGGTGATTTCTGCTTTAGTATCACTTCTCTTCACATTTCTGGAGTTTTTGTCTTCTTCATGCCATGAAAGTCCACTTTTAGAATTGCATCTTCCAGAGCTCTGTGGAAAGGATTTGACCTCACCATTGCATCCGGAATGTCCGGCAAAGGCAGTTTTGACTTTCGTTTCGCTAGAAAACAGAATCTAGGTGTTTGTTTTCTTAAGGTGTTAAAATAAGCCAATCATACCTTTCTTGCAGGTTTTATGTTTTTTTGTTTTCAACAATTTCAAATTTATTTTGAAATAATAATAATAATAAGTATCATAAAATTGAAAAAATAGAACATGCAAAATACAGTAAGTTGGTGGTTATCCTTAAATAATAATAAGAATCATAAAATTGAAAAACAAAAACACATGCAACATTCAATAAGTCAGTGGTTATCCTTAAATCAGGGTTTGTCTAATTTGAGAGATCTCTTAAAAGATATACTTTCATAAACCCTAGACCTAATTTCTTACATTTATAAGAAGATAAAGATTGTGGGTGACTACTAACTCATTTTATCATCACGGTATCCTTTATGTGAGGAGGGCCATTTTGCCTGAAAAGAGGTAGTTATTTTACCATAGTGAACATACATGTTTACCATTGATTTAATGATATACAGGTGTGCATATACAATCATGCAAGTCTTAAAGATTGCTTATTTAGTGTTCTTGGGTCCATTTCAAGAATCCTTAGAAGAAATTATCGTTTGACCTCAGTTGCACATTCATTAGTCTTATAGGCAAGTGGGCAAACCCCTCAACTGTTGCAGACTTCAAAGCTCTCTCCGCCCCTCTCCCTCCCTCTCCCTCTCCCTCTCCCTCTCCCTTTCCCTTTCTCTCCAACAAAGGGAGGGTGATCACTAAGGCTATGACAGAAAAGCATATTATGCCTAACATCATTTCTTCAAAACAAGGTGACTTTGTGAAGGGCTAATAGATTTTGAACAGAATCATAATAACACTTTATCTCATGCAATCTTTACAAGAAACTAAAGAGAAAGTTATTGTCCTTCAAATGGATATAAGTAAAGCTTATGACAAGCAAAATGGATCTTCCTTAGAAAAGGTTTGGCTTTTAATTTCATTTCACCTTCCCCCTCCTCTTCCAAGTAAAATAATTAAGAGAAGCCTTGAAGTTTAGAAAAATTCACCACACATCAGGAAAATTTATTAATGCAAAGAAAAATAAGATTTTCTACTAAGGCCCTGCTAGAAACGGACATTCATATTTGGATGATATAGTAGTTCGTTTCATTGAGCTAGTCAGAAAAATGAACAAAATATTTTATCTATCTCATAGTTGCTTGAGTGTTTCCCATCTGTTGTCACCCTCAAATTTCCCTTTAATTTCTAAGTCTGAAATTGCAAAATTTTTGCGTTGGTGCCCATAAAGTATGCTTGAAAGAGGTATTTTGAAAATTGGAACTTTCCAAGGACTTTCAGACTCATGAAAATCACTTCATCAGATGGGAAATTTCTTCCCCTTTCCAAAAAGGTAAAGAAGTCCTCCTAACTCCTTGTACTTTTTAAGTTATGGCTCGGCAGGCCTAAGTTGGAAAATTTTCCCTTTGGCGGACTGGCGGAGATGCGGAGGTATTTGTGCACTTTAATCTTTTTGCAAAAGCTAAGTTGGCGAGATTTGGCCCGTGAGCCTACGGGGAGAATTGAAACAAAAAGCCCCTAAGGACCGCAATCATTCAAAGGCCGCCATGTGTCCAAAGAGCCGATGCAGAGCAGCGGGCTGGCGGAGGTAAACAAGATTTTGTGCCTTTTTCCAAAAAAATGAAAATGATGCAATGAGAGTTGCGCACCGTTTCCAACCAAATTGCGCCACATGTCCAAATCAAGTCAGAGCCGCGTGCGGCGGGGGTAAATGAGATTTTGTGATTTTTTGCAGAAAAAGGTCAAAATGCTCAGAATTGAACGGCGATCCTATTTCCAATCATAGCCCGCCACGTGTCCAAGTCAAAAAGTCAAGGCGGGGCTGCGGGAAATTTGTTCCAAAGTGCCAAAACACAAAAATTCACGAAAATGAAAGGGGCTTCCCCACGCCCGCTCCAATCTTCTCCTTCCACGTGGACGGCCCAATTTGAACGTTTTAGCAGCAAATCGACGGTTCATATCAAAACTGGCAAATAAAATGAAATGTCTGTGTATTCACGTAAATTGGTTTTTCGCCATGGTTTTTCTTCGCGAATGGATGATTTTGAAAGGGCAAGAAGGATGAAATCGTTTAAAACCGTTTTGCTCGCTTGGAGGAAGTTATAACCACTTTTCGTGAGCTATTTGATGGGTTTTGGAAGCCATTGTCGGGTTGGAAATTCTGATATGTCAAGACTGTAATTTTGAACGGAAAAATCAATACAAGAGCTTCTTTTTCTTTTTCCTCTGTTTCCCTCTCTCCCTCTGCTCTGTTTTGTGAATCATTTGATCAAATAGAAGCTAAGAGACTTTGTGTTCTTCAAAATGCAATTCTGAGAACTTTGTGTCTGTGGGATTGTATCTAGTAAAAACGTGAATGGTTCTTCTCTGTATTTCATTTGTCCAATGCAAATAAGGGTTTTCTCTGCAATCTCTTTTCCCTGAAAGTATTGCCTTCTTCTCCCTCCATCCTCTCCTTCATTCCTCTATCCTCTTGTGCTGATAATTTTTCTTGTAGAAAACACATTTCCAAGATATCAGAAGACCACAAATTGATGAAAGTTGTACATTTGTATATATTTTTATCCTTTGCTTTCAATAAGGGAACCTCTCCCATCAAAGAGGAGGGACTTGTTTGTCCCCTGACTGTGGTTTCATCCCAAGTGCAAATTTGAAACCCAACACCGTCATAAGTCAAGTACGAAACATGCTGTTGTACTTGGAGCTTCAAAACCCCATTAAATAAATGTGAAACTTGGATATTACGGCAAAAATGAAGACATTTACCAATGTTAAGAGAACTGCATTTTCTGAATTACATCTTACAAGGGGGAAAAATTAAGGCTCCACATCTAAGAAGTAGTAAATAGACACTTTGAACTGTGGGAAGCCAGAGAAAACTTAATCTGCACAAGATCAGCTAGGGAGTTTAAGGAAAATAAAAGGTGTTGAATGTGAAGTTAAAAACAAAGCCAATTAAACTGAGACTACTTACACTTACAGGAACAAAGACATAAATGCATTTAATACCAAGAAAGTAAGCTGTATTTAGATCTTAGCAAACAGGTAAATAGCTTTCCAACGGAAATAGACTGCAGCGAATTGAAAGAGCCATAGTAACTTCCTCTTCCATACCCAGTAAAATGTAACAAAAAATAAATTAACACATTACATCCGATGTGATTTAAATAGACTGCAAAGAATTGAAAGAGCCATAATAACTTCCTCTTCCATACCCAGTAAAATGTAACAAAAAATAAATTAACACATTACATCCAATGTGATTTAAATGAACTTAACACAATAGAAACCAGCCCACTTATTATTCTCTGCTTTAAAAAGGGGATAAAAGAAAAGCGACAACCAAAGGGAAAACATACAAGATACCATATAACATTTGAACTTGTACACAAGAGAGGCCAGTAACTTACCAGCTACTATCAGCAGTCAGAGACCTGTAATCTAATTCGATCAAGCCAGGAACCAATTCTATTCAATCAAATCAGGAACCAAGCAAAACAATGCCACAATAATATTTTGCAAGTTCGATAAGAAATTGAGTGAACTGTGAACTCCTACAGAAACAAGGTGTTGAAGCAGCTCCTAACTTCTGCGTTTTGTCCAGAACAATAAATGGAAACAGTATAAATCAGATGTATAGAGAATCCTCAATACATAATATGACTATCTTCAAAAAATAGCTTATTTCTCAAGTAGCAAATTGGCACCTGTAATGAAGACCCTCGAGAAACAAGGTTTTGAAGCAGCTCCTAAATTCTGCGTTGTGTCCAGAACAATAAACGGAAACAGTATAAATCGGATGTATAGAGAATCCTCAATACATAATATGACTATCTTCAAAAACAATATCTTATTTCTCAAGTAGCAAATTGACACCTGTAATGAAGACCCCTGTGGACGAGGAAATTGAGTGAACTGTGAACACTTACAGAAACAAGGTTTTGAAGCAGCTCCTAAATTCTGTGTTGTGTCCAGAACAATAAATGGAAACAGCATAAATCAGATGTATAGAGAATCCTTCATACATAATCTGACTATCTTCAAAAATAATAGCTTATTTCTCAAGTAGCAAATTGGCACCTGTAATGAAGACCCCGTGGATGAGGAAATTGAGTGAACTGTGAACTCTTACAGAAACAAGGTTTTGAAGCAGCTCCTAAATTCTGTGTTGTGTCCAGACCAATAAATGGAAACAGTATAAATCAGATGTATAGAGAATCCTCAATACACAATAGGATTATCTTCAAAAATAATAGCTTATTTCTCAAGTAGCGAATTGGCACCTGTAATGAAGACCCAGTGGACGACGAAAAATGAGATTAATTTGTCCTCTATAAAACAACCAGAGCTTCTATATATCTTCAATAGAGAACTATAGCTTTTTTCAGAAAAGACTGGTACCCAAAATATAGGGATAAATGGAAAAAATTGATGTCAAATCTTCTTCTACAAAGAATGTGCCCTTGAACCCAATTCTTGGATAGCGGTAACCCCTCGTGATTCAACCTTGTAAGCTCTAAAGCTGCAACAAATGAGTTATGCCCCTAGAAAATAGCCAATTCGAGGGCTCGCATACACAAACATGATCTTTGATCTGAAAATATTAATTTTCCATGACGAGCAATTTGATCTGCATAACTGTCACCACCGATGTAACACAAACTCTACAAGAAAATCTCCAACCTCTAAAGCCACAAACAAGGCCAACTATCCAATTTAAGAATTCCCAGTTGCTATGCAAAGCAGCATAACTGAACTGTAGTTGCAAAATTGGCCGCTGCAACCTGCGTACTACCTACCGCCCCAAACCTCAGGCAAGGGAAATTATGAAGTATTCACAACCCCGCTAAGTACTATCAATTCATTAAAAACTAAGCTCAATTTTACAAAAATACTTGCGAAAACCAAAACCTAGGCCCTATTTTGCAAACACCAGGATTTGTATCGCGATTCTACGAAATCCGCTAAAAACAATCACATCGCAGGGCCGCCATTAAATCTTTCCACCACGGCTATACAAATGAAAATACTACAGCGACAAATTCGAAGAGAATTTCACAATAATTAACATATAAACGCCCAAACCCCAATAATCTTACATACAAACCCCAAATTTCGCTGAGAAATTCGCCAAAAACGCCCAAAACCCTGCAACTTTACATACGAGAACCGAATTTCCCTCAAATTTTCGCTAGAGAGAAATATTTTAAGGCATCTCCGAAACGGACAGCAAATTCACCCGACCACAAAACTAGGGCTTGTAATAAACTGGGATTTATAAGACTATTACAACAATAAAATACTGGCATTAAGCTAAACATGCGTACGCTTGGGTTGCGAGCTCGAGTCTCAGCCTTGTAACAGCTAAGGCAAAGAACAGTGAATTCCGGGGATTTGATCGCGAGACCACCATTCGGATTGAGCTAAAACAACGTTCTCGCGGAACTGCCGGACAGAATTCTACAAGCGGAATCTAATGCCTTCATCAAATCCATTTAATTGGGATTTGAGATCCATTTAGAGCGAGCTGGATGGCTAGCTTTCACGAGAAAAAGAAATGCATATTTCGAGGCGAAAAGATTGGGAGCGCATTCAAGTAGGATTGGGGGTAACTTTTCTTCAATTATGTGACTTGTTTTCGAATGGGGTGCGGACACGTGGTGATTTATTTGAGTGGTCGCTTTCATTCGTTCGCGAGATGACACGCAAGCCTGGACGGATGTTTAGTAATATCCACTTTAAAAAGGTCACTCGGGATGTTAATTAACGATGTATTTTGCTAATTAATGTATTTTTAATCAATGATTAATAAAAAGGTGTAAATTAATATATGTAATGAAGCATTGGTTTTTATTAAAATATTAAATAAATCCAATCAAAGAAATAACTTTTAACTTTTGTCATGAAGCCAAAAGACACACAACTTTTGAACTCATGTTGTTTGCGTGGGAAATTTGTTTGATTACCGATACAATGCTTAGTCTTCCAAGGGTTCATTTTGTTTGGTGAACTTTATTTGTAAATCATAAACTTGTTGACTGAACTTTATTTCCATATTGATTTCATTGCATTGCACACAACACATAATCACGTAGGGTTTTCTTACTAGGAGATAAATCGTGTATTGATTTCTTCATAATGTTTTCAAATAGTGCAAATCTTTTTAATATCATGTTTTTTTATATTTCTCTTAAAAATTGAATATTTACAAAAGCAGTACTATGAGAGTCATATGTACAAGAAATTTATCTTGTGTAAATTTCTATTATCAATATTGTGACTTCATAAAAATGTGTTTTTATCATGTTAATAACAAAAAAAAAAATTGTTTTTATTATTAATATGATTTAAAAATTCATATCCTTATGACTCTTGAAATGTGCAAATAATTTTTACTTTTCGGATGAATTATGTTACAAGTCCATTTGTCAACATTATGTTTTGACTAAAATAATGTTTAGTAACATAAAATTTCCACCATTCCAATAATGTAAGCTTCTCTATCACACCTCGTATGCCTCATAAGCAAAAGGCATTTGTTTTATTAATGTGAATCATTAGTTGTTTTAACCTTGATTAAATAAATAAGTGTTTTATTTATTTGAATTAGGACTGAGAATGTAATAGGAAATAAACAAGTGATTAAAATCTCATACATCAAGTCATACGATTGGAAACTAAAGCTTTGCAAGCACGATCATTCTATAAAGTAAGAGCATGATAAGGGTTTAAGAGATTACTTAACTAGCTTAGACGATGTTCTAAGTGTGTCATCGTAGATATAGGAGGTATACAAATCTTGGAATGTGCCCAATAGCTCATTGTATGTCTATGTGAGAAAAGGGCAAATCATAAAGCTTTGATTGGACCATACCACGGTTTGGTCCCATGTTGTACAATTTTAGACCTAGAACTAGTACGCCTCGTCTTGATATACTTAGATTTCATACACCCTCACATATGTCCATGTACCTTTGAAAACCCTAACTTCCTACACAACACTTAAAGCACACGTTAAATTAAAAACAAGGTTATGTGCTTAAGTTGGACTAAACTCTAAATGGTCACCCGTGTGATTCATACTTAGCATTGCACTACATTTCAAGCTCCATGTAGTTCTTCTTATGTTTGGTACTATGTCTATACAACTAGTTTTTAATTAGCTAACATTCCCCTTATTATTCATTAATTAACGACCTTTCATTAATTAATTAACCCTTCCCCATTCTGGATGTCAATTAACGACCTTTTGTTAGTTATAATCCACTTCTAAGTGATTAATTAAACATTATTAGTTAATTATGCCTTCTATTTTAATCAATAAACCCCTTTTATTGGTTAAATTCCCCTCTTACATCCCCCGAATCATGCTAATTTTCCTCTAAATCCCCTCTAAATAGCTTCTACAAGCTTATCCCTACCTATTAATTAATCACATTTGATTAATTAGACCCCTCTCAATTCCCATAAAGTGCACATCCTTTATTAATTTTAATATGCATGCATATTTTGCATTTCTTCTTTGGGCTTTGTCCCACATCCACCAAATTGCAAGCCTTTCCCAAACATAAAAGCTATTTAAAGGACCAAGCTCCTTCCTCTCAAACACACACCTCATTTGATTAGTGAAAACTATAGGCATTTTGATTTGAGCCATTCTCCATTGTTGGAAATAGCTTCTCCATCTTGCATCCATTCTCTCAAATTGAGGAGCATGGGAAGATCCAAAGATGGCCTTGTAGCCATTTCTTGGTGAGATCTCATCCTCAATTCTTGAGGCAAACAACACCAATTTGATTGCTAGGTGATCTAATTAGGTTCATATTTTAGGTAGAAATCACAAAGAGTAGGAATGACTTGGCATTTAATGGTTTTATCATGTTTATGCATTGAAGAAGTTGTTTTCCTTAAGCTCTTATCTTGATGGTTCTATAGTAGATTTGGCTTTGCTTTGAAACTACTAGGTGTTAGTTTCTTTTCATTAGCATTGCAAGTTTATTATGTTCACATTTGGCACACCGGTGGGACTTACTCCATTGTCCTTAGCATTTGATTTCAAGCTTTGTTAGTTTAGTTTCAATTTTGGCTAACCCTTATTTGGCACATGTTAAATAACTTGAATTCCTTGATATATTTTGTTAACTTTACATGTGTTGAGTCTCTCTTATAGGTACAAAGGAGATGGGTTATTGCTAAATTTGGGTTAAAGTGGCAAAGTTTTGACCTTTTTGACATTTTCCTTGTCAAAATCACGTGTTTGTGACGTCATACAGTGCCCCATGCTAGTGTGACTAGACATGTTGCTACCATCTCTCTGGTCATGCTATTATAACACTATTTTTGTCATTTGGTGTCACTATTCGTGTTAGTGTCAATCTATTGTCTAATGTCAATCTAGGTGTTTAGTGTCAATTTGACTCACCCCCATGTCTAGTGTCAATGTGGGCACGCTAGTGTCAATTTGGGCTTCATTAGTAGTGTCAATCTAGGCATGCTAGTGTCAATTTAGGCATCTTTAGTGTCAATCTAGGTCTAGTGTCAATATGGCATGGTGGTGTCAATTTGTGTGTATAACCTATCTTCCGAAGGCCATAACTTTTGCTCCCGAACTCAAAACGACTCCATTTTTTTGCGTTGGAAAGGTATTGAAGTGAACTACACAATGGAAACATAAATTTGGGGTTTAGAGTTACCAAAAATTTAGGTTTTTAATTTTTATATAACTAGTCATTTTCTAACATGTTTAAATGCTTTAATGAATGTTGTGTCTCCATGTCATTTTTAAGTTAGGCTAAGGTTATGTATGCTCTTCTCTCGCACCTTTTAGGTGATCTTGAGAATCATAAAAAACTTTGGTCTTCCTTATTTTCTAAACATTTCATCATTTCATTATTATTTAAAGGAATGAACAAATTGTTAAACATGCTTAATGGTCCTTTGATATAGAGTTTTCCATTTTGGGTTACTTTGTTGTGTATGCTCTTCTCTTGTGTCTTTTAGATGATCTTGAGAATCAAAACAACATTTGATCCTCTTTTAAAATGTTATAAGTTTTTATGGAGAACTACTAACTTTTGAGTGTAGGACCTTATTTCGCTTGTCAAAGAATCAGGATCTAAACAAATACTAATACAGTTTGTTACAGGTTTCAATGGTGTGCAAAACCAAACTAAGACAAAAGATTAAAAAAACACACCACTATTCAAAACACTATATTTGTAGGTTCGGTTAAGAGCTACTACAACTCATCCGCTTTAACTGGGGAAGTATCTTGGCATAAGCCATAAAACTCATTATGAGGATTACCCAGGAACCCCAAAGTAGTCCACACCTTGAGGGAACTGGTGGACAAAATGGGAAGCACCCCACTTACCTACTTGACTAGTGAAAAACCCTTGTGAGATAAGCTTCAAGTTACCCATATGAGGCCTCATTCATTAATTTGATTATGGGGTAATGGTCCACCTCTCTAGAAGTAATTTCTAGATGTGTGTACCTCTCTTAGGTAGGAATTGGTGAGTGTTGCGGATAAAAGCCTAGGAAACCATTTTGCATAGGGGCCAACCTTACCTTTATCCAACGTGTTTCAAAGAGCTCTCATGAAGCAAGAAATTTTTGAAGTCAAAACCTTGTTAGTCAAACAAGGGGAGAGTCCATTGAAGTTTGAGCCTAGTGTTATTCATCACATGAAATTTGTGAAGTGTTACTTTATCTAGTTTTTCACTTGTCTAAGACAAGGTGAAACTCTACCAAAGTTATGCCAAGTATTTTTCATCACCACTTGGTCTACTCCTTTGTTTTCTTGTTTCCCTTTTGGGAAAAAAAAACATACATGAAGTGTTACTCAAGATTGTGTCCACCACTTTTGCACCCACTTACATCCTTCCTTATTGTGATATTGTGATAGTAAGTGTTGAAAGTGTGTTGGTACGTCCTCAAATCTTGAGTAGCCTTATCTTGATACCCATGTCAAGATGTTTCATTGTAGTTAGGATTGCTTCATCATCGATCTTCCCTTGAGGTGTTACGTTGCTCACATCATTTTGATACAATTTTGATACTTACATCTTGTTTTCGTAAACTTGATTTAAGTTTCAAGATTATACCATTACGTTGCCCGCACCTTAACAACTCCTTGGTATACTTTGACCTTGTTTCCTTCCAAACATTTCCTTAATCTTGAAAAGTGTTGTTGTTACGTTGTTCGCATCGTATCAATATTATTTTGATACTAATATCTTGATTTTCTGCAAAGTTAGATTAACGTATCTAAGTGGTATTGTTGCATTGCTCACATTTGTAACTTCCACTTTTTGGGATTTAGGCCTTGTTTGTATCTAGATTAGTTATAGTATACTTTGAATCGAAATCACTTCAACCCCTTGTTAATACTTATGTCTTGTTTATTTTAAACTTGACTTAAGTGTTGACATTGTGTTGATCATCTTGCATCAACCTACCATTGAGACACATTTTACATAGGGAGTAGTTTCTTGTAGATTGGATTGGTTTTCCATGATTGTGATTGTTCCTTGTGATCTTTCATCTTGTAGATTTGTTTCCTTGGAAAATCCTTTGAGTCTTTGATTCTTTGGTGCCTTATTCTTTGGAATCTTTGCCTTGATTGTTTGACATTCATAGAAACCTTCAAACTATCATGTTGCTTGATTTTTCCTAGGTTCATTGTAGTACTTGTACACATTTTTCAAACCTTAGCAAAAACATTTCCTATCAAGCAACTTTTGAGACAATTTGAACATTGGAAAATTTTCCTTTGCATCCATTATGTTGCTAAATTTTGATCAACCATTTTGACATTTACACTTGCAACTTGTTGTCCAAACCTTGTTGGATTTTTCAAAATTGTGTCATCAATATGTTGTTTTCCTTAGATCCTCTTTGGAAAATCACATGAACATCCCCATATTTGTAAAATGTCTAGTTGGTCATCATTATGTTGCTCAAATTGACATGAAACTTCCTTCCATTTAAAGGAGTTCAATCACACTATCTAGGTCTAGGCATTTGGACCCAACGATGCCAACAATGACTAACTATCACATGGTTCCTCACACTTACGACAATAGGGAACCTAGGTTTAGGCATTCACATCAAAAATACGCCTATCATGACTAAACCATTTGGTTCTTCATGCGTTAGAGAACCCATTGGTTACCCCTTTCCCCACCTTCATCTCATGGTCGTGAGTATGATTCTGATGATTCTAATCCAAACTATTCTTTTGATTTCCTCAATCTTTTGATGATTCTAATCCAAACTATTCTTTGATTGATTCCACAATCTCAATCTCCTAATCCAAATTATTCTAATCCAAACTATTATTATTTTTGATTCCCCTAGTCTCATGAGCCTCATCAATCAAATTTCTTCTAAGGAATAACTCAGTCTTCCTAAACAAAGTTTTCCTCCTCTAAGGATTTGTGTCGCCAAAAATTCTCCCCATCATTCATCTAATTCAACTCTTGAGTTGTGGTCCTCCCTTTCTTTGTAGGACCCCCTTTATCAGTCACCTCAACTGACATCTTCCTCCTTTGAAGATCTGCATGACTCAAAATTCCTCTAATCAATCATCTAAGTCGACCCCTACATCATAATCTACTGATTTTCTACGTGATCCTCTTTGTCTACCTGCACTATGCCATCTTCTAGGAAAACCAATACCAACCCATTCCAAATCCCCATCTTCTTTCACTCGTAAGACATCTAAATCCAAATCTACTTCATCTCTTGAGTCATCTTCTTCTATCAATAAATATTCAACACTTGTTGGACCCCTTTCTTCCAATCAACCTATATCATCGATCAAAAACAATGACCATACCAATTGATTTCTTTCATAATGAAGAAGCAATCAGAAGAATTCATGGGGCTACATGATGACATTCCTCTAGAGGATCATGAGAAAGGATTCTCTTTTGACCTCGATGTGTTCACGTATTATGGGAAGAAGTTGATTCCTTTTTTAAAAAATAGAGGAAGATCCTAAGATCATCAAACTTGATCCTCTTCTTATTCTTCATTTTCACATTCCCATTACATGGAGAAATGCCTGGGTCTATCATTGATCCATGGCCTATCTTCTCATCACCCAACCATTCTTTACATATCATAATTCCTCAATCACAATCTCTCCTTGGGTCACCTCTTAGTAGCCCATCATCTTCTTCTATATGTGGGCCACCTCTGGTAGCCCATATTTTTCTTCCTTTGGGTTAGATATCTCTTCATTATATTCTATTTGTGGGTCACCTTCGGGTAGCCCATTATCTTCTATTCTTGGGCCACGTCCTAGTATCCCATCATCTTCTATTCTTGGGCCATGTCCTAGTAGCCCATTATCTTCTATTCTTGGGCCACGTCCTAGTAGCCCCTCATCTTTATATCTATGGGCCACACCTCTAGTACCCCTCCATCTTCTATCTATGGGACACCTCCTAGTATCCCATTATCTTCTATACTTGGGCCACCCTAGTATCCCTTCATCTTCATCTATGGGCTCACCTCTAGTTCTATATCTTCCATTTATGGGACACCTCTACCCTCATATCCCTATGTCTTCTAAACTTGGGCCACATCCTAGTAGCCCTTCATCTTCTATATGTGGCTCACCTCTGGTAGCCCATCCTCTTCAATCCTTGGACCATATCCTCTTCGTCCATCATATCATCCTTATATCAACACTATGGAAATCCCACCATCATCCCTACAATTCCTCTCATCAATCCTAAACATCCACTTTCTTCTCCCACTTCTGGGATCAGAAAAATCACACATTAGCTTATATGAAACCCAAAAATTTCTTCATCAAGCTAAGATCAAAAAACTCCAAAGAGCTCCAAATCTCCCAACAAATCAAACAACCATAAAGTTAAAAATCAAAATGTGATTCAATAATTCACACCAACATCAAACCATCAAGTATGGCATAAAGTGCATAAACCTATGGATAGGGAACTCAAGATCCCACATACAAAATCCATGTTGAAAGATAAGTCATAGTCACTTATCAAATATGATCTCACCACGAGTCATCGAGATTGGAGATAATATCACTCTTGATAAGAAAAAACTCCTAGTCTCCTTATAAAGAAATCACAAACATTGTTGTTGGATCTTATCATGTAGAGTGACATTGTTGGTCCCAATTTCCCAAAAATCAAAATCATCAAAAAAAAAAAAAATTTAAAAATACAAAAAAATGAGAAAACATTAAAACATTACAAAAAATCAAAGGTACAAAGATCAAACATTACAATCAGGTATGTATACACATGGATGTTCTTTCTTCCTTTCTTTCCATTTCTCTGCAAGTCTCCCACCATGTTCATCCCTTCGATGATATTTTGGTTAGTTTATTTACGCTCATTATGCGACATTTATCTCTATGGTATTCATTTGACCTTGGTTTTTCATCACCTTGGTAAATTAAAGAATGACTAACCTCTTAGAGATCCTATCACTATCTACATTTAATAAACTTTTGTGAACAAATTTTGGATGTATTTATTGACACTAGCCAATGTCGTCATCATAATCACTTCCACATCCTTCCATCAAGCCACATGGTGGTTTTAACCCCTCATAAAACAAATGAGAGAAATGAAATAAAATAAATCAAAAAAATCAATCAAAAAAAATCAATATATAAATCTCTCTTGGGGTATTTCCAGTATATCTCTATCGAGGCTATGGATGCCGCCTAGATGGCGGTAGAGAGAAATGTTGTGACTAGAATCAAATACATCTCCATCGGGGCTATGGATTTGGTTGGCAGAAGAGAGAGTAATGTATGGCTCTCCTTCCACCCTCCATTCACAAATCACCTATCAAAATAAATCATTCCTACACATTGGCTAGCGTGTCTTCACTTGTTTTCTATCAAATCTTCCCTTCAAGAAGTAATTAATTTCCACGTGCACACATTAGATCTCTATGAGAAAACAGGATTAGTATGTTACCAGGTGTTGTTTGGACCTTGTTCAAACTCTTACTTTAGTCCTTATTTTGACTCACGATTTGTGCCTTTGGCTAATCACCTTTTCATCATGCAAGTCTTCTAGCTACATTTTCCATATCCTTTCATACATTTTTTGTTCTTTTGCTTTGTTTCAGAACATCCATGTGTATAAATTGTCTTTTACCATGTTTAGAGAACCTTTGTCCCCTTTTAATAAAACAATCTTCTACTTCTTTTCTATCATATGTTTCTTGGCCAGCACTTGGGGCATGCTCACTCCTTCTTAGCACTTCATTGGTTTGAGTTCATCATCATGTTGAACCTATCCTTCATGGCCTTGATCCAACATATCTTCTTCTTGTATATATGCACAAAGATTTTCCCTTGTATATTCCATCTCTCATTTTGGGGCATCTTTGCATCTTCATTTTTCTTGTACATAGATTTGAAAAACTTTCAAAAAAACCCTAAAAACATCGTCAAAAATCATTAAAAATCCAAAAAATTGGTATAATTCCAAAAACTCAAAAAATTGGTAAAAATTTCAAAAAATCCTAAAAATTGGTAAAAAAAAATTAAAAATTACTAAATCCTAAAAATCCAAAAACATTAGTAAAATATTCAAAAAACCTAAAACATAGTTAAAACATCGTTAAAACATCAAAATCCAAAACATTGTTAAAACATCAAAATCTTAAAAATCGGTAAAAATTCAAAAATATTAAAAATTGGTATTATTAAAAATCCAAAACATTGGTAAAAAAGAAAAAATCGCTAAAAATCGTTAAAAATCCAAAACATTAGTAAAACATAAAAAATCCAAAAAAATATTATAAAATTTCAAAAAAAATCAAAAATTGGTAAAAGCATGACTTTAAATTGAAGCATTTATTTTGAGCATCATCCTCAAACATTGAAATTTATCCTACAAAACATCTTTATTTGGTCCTTAATTGGTCTCGTACACGACTCGCGGATCATTTGGATCTATCTCCATTAACAAATCTGGTTTACATGTTATGTTTGTTGCTTGCATAATGAGTTCTTGGTACTAGTTTCATAGTGCATGATTACTTTTTCATAGGACCCTTGTGTCCTCCGTATATTCACCTCGCATGTATCCTTGCTTGGGGTGCCATTTTAACCCTTGTCATTAACTCAAACATTTGGGAAAGAAGTTCGATAACAAAAACATTGGTGCAATTGTCTTGAATGTTGTTTGTTTGAGTATGTGTGTTTGTACTTGTTTCCCTATCAGGTTAGCTTGTTTACTTTCTCATATTACATTACGTTATGTATGTTGCATTGAGTTAGTGTTTTAGCAATGAACAAATGTTAGTATTATAGATTTTCATGTTATTTTACACTTTTGTTGTATGCTTATATTATAATAAAGGGTCGATGACGTAGATCATAAAGCAAAATGATGAAACAAAATTTGCTTTTGCTAAGTTGGATGAAAGTTATTTCCATTCTCTTCATCTCCATTATTCTTTATATCATTTTCTTCATTATCATAAATTTTCTTCAATCTCACTAGGGGCAATAGGGATTCTTTTCATCCCCCTCCATCTCTTCCTCTATCTATCAAACACATATATTTTTCTTTCCCAAACATTCGATTGCACACTCGATTTATTATCTTGTGTAGTTTCTTCTTATTTCCTTCTTCTTTTTGATTGTCGATTGACCTCTTTCATCACCCCATCAACACTCGAGGGGGCATCCTTCATTCTACTAATTTTTCTTCCACTCCTTCAAAATTTGTTTGTTTGTACTTGTCTACTATCTTTGAAGTGGTGTCGCTTACACCACCCCAAAGAGGGGCAAATGTAGACACCTAAAATCACTTACGCATTTTAATACTAAAATTACACTAATTACCCTCTTTCCGTCATTTTCGTAATAATTAGCACTTTTTTCCGCTAATTAGCTAACATTCCCCTTCTTATTTGTTAATTAATGACCTTTTGTTAATTAATTAACCCTTCCCCATTTTGGATGCCAATTAACGACCTTTCGTTAGTTATAATCCACTTCTAAGTGATTAATTAAACATTATTAGTTAATTACGCCTTCATTTTAATCAATAAACCCTTTTATTGGTTAAATTCCCCTCTTACATCCCCCGAATCATGCTAATTTTCCTCTAAATCCCCTCTAAATAGCTTCTACAAGCTTATCCCTACCTATTAATTAATCACATTTGATTAATTAGAACCCCTCTCAATTCCCATAAAGTGCACATCCTTTATTAATTCTTCTAAACATGCATATCCTTTGCATTTCTTCTTTGGGCTTTGTCCCACATCCACCAAATTGCAAGCCTTTCCCAAACATGCAAATATTTAAAGGACCAAGCTCCTTCCTCTCAAACACACACCTCATTTGCATTAGTGAAAACTATAAGCATTTTGATTTTAGCCATTCTCCATTGTTGGAAATAGTTTCTCCATTTTGCATCCATTCTCTCAAATTGAGGAGCATGGGAAGATCCAAAAATGGCCTTGTGGACATTTCTTGGTGAGATCTCATCCTTAATTCTTGAGGCAAACAACACCGATTTGATTGCTAGGTGATCTAATTAGGTTCATATTCTAGGTAGCAATCACAAAGAGTAGGAATGACTTGGCATTTAATGGTTTTATCATTTTTATGCATTGTAGAAGTTGTTTTCCCTTAACCTCTTATCTCGATGGTTCTATAGTAGATTTAGCTTAGCTTTTAGACTATTGGGTGTTAGTCTATTTCAATTAGTTTTGCAAGTTTATTATGTTCACATGCCTCAACATCAATATTGGGCTAACTATGTCTTAATGAAAACTCTTGTATGTAGATGTAGAACACTTGAAATCAGTAACTACCCATAGGGATGTGCTCATGAGATGTGTTATAACAGTTCCTTGCTTCTAATTATTATATGGATAGTAGATAGGTAATCTTTAGAGGATAGATGTGTATAATTAACTTGTATATATAAGCCTACTTTAATTTAAATTCAAACATAGCGGTGCATAATGCCAATCAAAAACATAGGATATGAAATCAAAAAGAGTAAAAAATAGGCCCAATGAAGAGAAAAGACCTAAGCCAAAAGGGGAGGGGATCGTTTCGCTTGGGATCATACCCTAGGATGGTCTGGACCAAGTTGTAAATTCTTGTACAAAAGTCAACAATAGTCAGGATAGTAAAAAACATTAGTGAGAGATCTTTGTGACACGACATAAAGATATCATGAAAAATCTAAAGAAGTCAACAGAAACCATTCGATCTAGCAATATGAAAGCAAAACTAGAAGTACTTACACCACTAAGCTCTAATTTCATTATTCAAGACCCATATACATATAATTTGTTAAAAGCATGATGAAATAATGATTTTCTACCAAATTAGATGTGCACATTTCCCCCCTTTAATCTAGTGAATAAAATTTGCTAGATTAAAAGAGAAAAAGCATCATACCTAGTACTACCAAAGTAGAGGAAATTGTAGGTGTATCAAGAGAGTAACAACAATGTGGTGAATAATGTGAGTCATATGTTGACAAATGCAACGATTGGGAAAGCATGTCATAGGTATTAAAAGGTGTTCTTGGTGTTGAAACATGTTTGAAGATACAAAGATTGTATTTGTGTTTACAAATAATTAGGTGAATAGTCCCAATAGCAATTCAAATATATGTGCGAATTGGGTGTATATGAACCAAATATGGATTTCACAAGGATTTCTAACCACACCAAAATAATGTGTTCTAAAAGAGAGTGAGAGATAGGTTGTCATAGGTGTTTTCGGTCACCCCAAAAGCTTCCAACCACAAAACTACACCATTACAAATGGATCTAAGTCCCACATTTGTAAATCACTTTGCCAAGTCAAAGGGAATGATATCACATGCCCACATCATACATCAGATGGGTGTTAATGGTAATAATAGTATTGTAATTTTTAATTTGTCAATTTCTCCCGCATTTGCAATAAATGTAGTAATGCTTCTATTTGTATTTTAATATATTGGTATTATGTGCATCCTTATAGTTGGATTTGATCATTGAGTCATTAGATTCTTATATTGATTTGTATAAGAGAGAGTGGATTCGAATAGCAAACTCAAATGTTTCCCCTCTTTTCATGAAATACATGGAACGTAATGACATCATTTGAATCGAAAGAAAACGATAATAGTCATTTGTATAAGGGGTGATGGTAATCGGTGACATAATGAGTCGGTGTTTGGAGTAAAATAGTAGCAATTGAAATATGATATCAAGTATCGCAACGAGTCACTTTGCTTGGAGTAACATAGTTGTAATTGAAACATGAAAATAGGTAATGCAACGAGTCAATGCTTGGAGCAACATAATAATAAGTGAAACATGATAAATGGTAGTGTAACGAGTCAATGTTTAGAGCAATATAGTTGTGATTGTATTGCTTTATAATGTATAAAGGTGAGATTTAAGGTTGGATAAATGATGTGGCATAGTCATCAATATGTAATACTGAGGTGAAGTCATGTTATAGTGTAGAAATAATTAAAGTGATGGTCCCAATGCCGCACTCATGCAGATGGTATGAAAATATGATAAATAAGGCTTAAGATATTGCATTAACAAGATCGAGGTAATAATTATTAATTGAAACTTGATTGAAAAGAGTAGTAATAGGCCAAAAGTTAAATCTGGTTATAAATAATAAAGTTAAAAAGTAAAAAGTAATTTCATTTGAACCTTTATTGATAATGACCTTAGCTTTGAGCAAGACACCATGCCACACACTAAAGAAGATCTAAGACTATGATTTGATTGAGTGGTTGAGGCCATCCAAACACATACTCTTAGAGATCTAAAGAGTGTTGAAAAATATTTTGACCTGAAAATTCAAAGTTTAAATTATCGTAAAATAGTAAAATTTCTCATTTGTTGGTAAAATAGATCTAACTTATAGTGGTGTCTAGTTTTTTTTTCGAGGTATGAAACCATCGAGTTTTCGGATGATTTCATCCATTTCGCATGATTTTTTCCTTTTTGTATGGTCATATTGACAATTTTTTTCAAATGAGGTAGTTTAGTTTGGGATTCGTAGCGACAACTTTTTGTGAGTTAAACGGTGAAATTTAGTGATTTTATAATTTTTTTACTGGTGATTTATGGATCAAATTATGATAGTCAATGTTTTCTTATGTTCATGATTACAACAAGATATGCATTGTTGAGAGTTTCATGAGGTTGCCACATAGAGACATTACTCGTGTTAGGCCCAAAGAATGAGTCGTAGGATATGTTGGGTATGGAAATGGTCATTGTGTGGCTATATTAGAGGAAGTGACCCCAAAACATACCTATGATTATAACATTTTTGAATGGCGGAATGTGTTTACATCCTAATTAAATTCTAGATTCATTAGAGCGCACAATAATAAAAAGGATGTAAGGGTTTGTATAAGGTATTATTTTGAGATATTAAATTTCAAAATCAACCATTCATAATTAGAATAATACATTAACATTTGTAATGGTGATAAAATGACAATTAATGACTAAAATATACAAGGTGGGTGGAAGACTTAGTTGTCATGTTATAACAAAGAGCATATAGATCTATAAAAATATGAAACATGCATATATAAAGGACTATAAATGTTTTGATATATATTCTAAAACTAGAAATTAAGCAAGGGAAATACCGTATAACTATTGTATGCTCCAAACTAGAATCGTATGGTATTTTAAAATTTGATAATCCGATCCCGAAAATTCATGGTGCCTAGAAATGACCTTCATTGTATGTCACTCTTTCTCGCACAACTTTAGGATGACTTGTAATCACCTGCAACAAAGTGGAAACCCTAGAAAAATGTAAAACCCTTCATCGATGCATTAACAAACCTAAAAATAAAACATGTGTGTAGTGAGACTACACTATCCTGTTGAACCAATTCAAGTGGTACACTACATGCCCTCGTTGTAGGATCAAGCCTCACGTGGTTCTCCTATGTGTTTGTGTAAATGCGAGTATAAGCTAGCTAACCCTAGGGGTGACCTCGTGTCTCTTGACACCAAGATAGAGGGATAACTATATAGTATAGAATGTACCCAACATGGTAGTAGTGTGACATGGCATTCCTCAACTATGTGACCTAATCTTTCGTTACTTGAAACCATTAATAAATGCTTGGAGTGAATTTTCTCTTGCTAATACTTGGATCTATAACCATCAGTATGCTTGGAAATGGAGGAAGCTAAAGTTTTTGACACCGGTCGAGTGTTTTAGACCTATAATAGGGACTACCCTAATTGATGTGGATTTGGTAATATTTAGGAAACCTTTCAAAGTGCTTTTGGAATGATATTTGCAATAAGATCTTGTAAGAGTGTCAGTGAGTTATAAAGTGACATTTACTTGCTTATATAACCTTTTGTAGGTGAAATATTCTAATAAGGCTAACCCTAGGAAGATGAAATGACCTAATAAAGATATTCAAATTAAAATTAGAGTCGAAGATATAAAATGGGTACAATTATATAGGTCGACCAATTTCAGACCCCATAACCTAACCCATTTGTATGGCCTTGGATAGAGAAGAGGAAAAGTGAAACAAAAAGTTGTGACATGAAGACTATAGGTTGTTTACTACTTTGGTATGATAATATTCTTCGAGTTTGATAGTAGAGTAGAGTGGAAAGATAAGAAAATCACAAAAGATATAAATATATGAACTCGTTGGATTCTAAATGTGAGAAATTATCTTGGAAACCGAGCATAGTCAAACTTGGCATTACAAAAGAACAAGTTCTTTGAAATTTAGTGTCTACATTTTCCCCATTAAGTGTGTAATTGAAAATTTCATGCTTAAAAGAAACATATACTCAAGTGTGCATATGTACATTGTCTTCACTCGTCTGTGGTTCTCGATGTGTTGGTGTTGACATACTCCATGATGAAACTTGTAACATATTGTAGTCAATTTCTATGATAAAAATTGAACTGTAACTCAAGATATAGATAATGCTTGTAACTTTGAACTTGAAAAAAGTAAGCAAAGGAGATGCAAAACATGGATGGAATACACATATTCATTTTACAAAGGGAGGAGCTCCATTCATGTTATTCATTAGATATTTGGAGGTATTGTTAAGATGCGGGAGGATTGGGGGTGATCAATTCCCAATTTGTGCCAAAGGAGATACTAGAGTTTTGAGTGCACCAACACCAAATAGAGAGATAAGAGGAACTAAAGTTCCCCTTTTGAGATTTTGTAGAGAGGAAGGTCAACCTACAAAGAACTTAGTTACTTTAATACCTTCCAAATTTGAAAATATAATGAGAGAAGAGGAAGGTCAACCTATGCACAACTTGGCTTCTTTGACACCTTCACTAAACTCATAGATCACACCATTGTAAATGGATCTAGGTATAATTTTGTACTTTCATGAAGTTACTTAAGCAATGTAAAACCATGAAAGGATGGACATTTGCATGCCCCGTAAGGTGTTGTGTTGTTTACACTAAATATATAGATTATGAGATATCATAGGGGAGAAGGAAGCACCTGCCCTAAAATCCTATTCTTGCAACTAATTTTGAATAGTGTAGTGGAGAAAGAATAAAGTATACATGCCCCTTCCATCATGTTCTAAACTAAGTCATCTACATATGACACAATATGAAAATCCTATGAATAATTGATAGAATTTGAGAAAACTAAAAAGTCTTAAGAATGTGCTCCCTACCCGAGAACCTCCATCATGGTCAAGACCATACCATGGTTTGGATTGTACTATACGGTTTTCAATCGCTTTGTATTTTACCACATTTCAAAGATATATGACTTTTCGTGAGGATTTGATCCTTATAAAAATGTGTTCCTATATTTTGGAATATGTTTATAGATGTAGAACATATTTGATGAATGCCCTCTCTTTTGATACATGTGTGGTAAAGCATTAGAGCATGTGGATCAAAATGATAGATGTGTACCCATGTGTAATAAGTCAAATATTCGTGTAGGATCACATAGAAGGCTAGAATGGTGGCTACCATTGGGAACTTGAGCATAATGATTTAATTTAAATTGAATTAAATCTAATTGCAAAGTAACTATTGTAAAGAATGATATACAAGTGCTAATATATAGTAAGACACAAGCAACAAAGCATGTATAATATAAAACCCTAAGCAAGAGGAGGAGATAGAGTGACTTAGCTGATTTTTAGTAGTCTGGAAGTGATCTGGGTAGGTGAATAGCTGAAACAGACTAAGGGGAGTGTCGCCACCTGTAAGCTAGAGTTTTTGGATCTCGAAACAATGCAAGATAAGAGTTTCCACAGGAGGACAAGAGCGCATGGGTGCTAATGACTAGATCTAGGTGCAGTGTCCAGACAGGTGCTTAGATTTTGATATCTTCTATGTAGGAGGAGCTTCGTTATTGATCTTTGTTTATCACTCTAGATTCACTTCTAGATCACCGAATGTACATGTAACTTGTAACACAAGTTGTCTACACCGCACGTGTCCACAAACCACATCAAATCTAATTAAAAAGATGCACAATGTGCAGTCGGACTAACCTCGGTGGTCACCCAAAGAGTGAACTTAGTACAAACATTGCATTATATTTTAGACATCATGTAGTTATGTGTAAGCGTTTGTGTAATGATGCCCTGTGTAAGTTGCACTATGATAGCGGGCTAGATCTAGAATGCTCCAATGATGTAAATGTGTGCAATAGAATAAAACATACTTCCCCTCCTATGTTATTGTAATGTCCACTTTCTTACATCAAAGGCCCGAGGCCAAGTTGATGTCCAAACCGTGGTCATACCCAAGGGGCTGTGGATGTTGGGAGCTATTGGGAAGGGGCCACGTGTTTCTAATATCCAAGTTTTGCGTTTGGGGGTCACTTTTGGACCGTGACGACTTAAAAGGGAAAAAGTAACTATAGTTACTATTATTTTATTGGCCCCTCCATGGAATGAAATGCATCTAGGGTTATTGGGGCTCTTTTGCCGTGGAAAAGTATATAAGGAGCTGGGAGAGAAATGAAGAGGATTTTTGCATACATTTTATTCTCCTTCAAGTCTGTTGTTGTTTGCACATCTGCAGACTTGTGGAGTAAAACCCCACAAGGACCCTAGATTCGATGGTGAGAGACCCGACCCTAGCTAGTAGGGCATTCTTTGGTAGCGAGAGATCTACTCCTAACTTATCACTTTGGAGCCAATTTCTAGGCTACGTGATGGAGATATTATCAGAGGTTTAGAGGAAGGATTTTGAGGGTTTTGGGGGCTTTTGGGAAAGATAACCTGAGAGGGCTTTCATATCAAATTTCTGGCTGACCATTTGGGCGGTATGCAACATCACTTTAGAGGCATCTTCATCAATTTCCAACCCTTTTCCAAGCTAGGTGACTTACAACCTTTATTTGGAGGGTTTCCATTTGGCCCTTTTCAGATCTAAAGGTTGAAATGTCATTTCCTATATTTTCTAATGTTATTTCGAAAGACTCTTAATTTTTGCTCTTGTATTTGGAGAGTTACGAACCTCTGAAGTTTTTCCAGCCTATCTAGGGCACACTTGTGCTTTTTCTAGTAGCATTTTAATTTCGTAAAACTCAAAAATAGTTTTATTATGTCCTTTATAATAATATCAAGCTCTCTTTAAATTTTCAAGTAATTCGAGTGGATATTATGGGAGATATTAATTTTCTTTAGTTCGATGTCCTTACTGTAAAAATCTGTAAAAATCAGTATTTTATTTGGTGCAACTTTTCAATATTTTGTGCATTTTTAAGTGGTATCCCATAAGGGATATTTCAGTGGTATAAGAGTAGTTGTTTCTCCAGCCTATTGGGATCGAAAGATGGGGGACAGAGACAGTGAGGATATAGCTGTAGATCTGATGAAACAATTGTTCACCAACATGGTAAAGCAGCAAGAGACTACCAATCTCTATTTGAGCCAACTCACTGAAAAATTAACGCAGGACAGGTTTGACACTCATGCGGAAAGAGGAGAAAATAGTAATGGGGGACAACATGGTCAAAGAGGTGAGGGTGGACATTCATGGCAACGGTCCCCCCATTCTTCTACCAGGCCTTTTGATGAGTGCATAGATTGGCTCATTAATATCACTTCTTCAGACCGGAAATGCTCTTCATGATATGACTTATTTGTATATGGGGATGTTTTGTATAGTCATGTCTTAGTAGATTGATGCATTTTTCCTTGCTATTATTTATAAAATCCGTTTATCACATGACCTCCTACTAACTGTTTTTATGAGATCAAATATGATGATGTGTGCAGGAATGATGGAGGTTACTGGTGGATAAGTTGCCCGAGTTCGATGCATGCGGCTGAAGACTGTTTCTGAATTGACCTATTAGTTTGGGCTTGACTCTAACGGCCCATAGGAATCTAAGAGTTTCAATTGATATTTGATGAAGCAGTGTTTAATGCCACCTGATGTGGCGGATCTTGTAACAAACATTATCTATATGAAGACTTTGTCTTCAGAACTGTAGTACCACTTTTTGGGATTCATCGAAGAAAATTATCTGCATACTGTTCTGTTCTGGATTTTTGTTTTTCTGATATGTTATGAACTCATTTGGAAGCTAATAAAATCTATGACATTTTGAGAATCAGAAGTGGTTGATCACTCTATCCTGAGGAAGAGCAAGGGCCCACTCAACCGAGGAGATACGAGGTTACTTTGTGTTTTACATGCATACAGTTCTTTGATTAGTTTTACTACAGTTGTCATTTGATGAGTTCTACATGCATGCTTTGATTAACTATCTCTGTTTTCTCCATTATTGCTTTCACTTTTAAGTAGATGCTTTTGCCATGCCAATTTAGCTCATAAACAGTCTTGCTTTCTGTTGAATTCAGTCATTCAGTTATGGTTTAAATTGTTAAGAATAAGTGTGTGCGTATTTTACTTTACAGTAGAAGATCAATGTGGAAATCCATTTCATCAAAAACTTGATTGAATTCCGTAGACTTGTATTTAATTTTCGTAGATTTAAGCTGCACTTCCGTAGAATAGCCACCAAGCTAAGCAACCCCCCAACAAACTCAACGTATAACTGGTTCTTCTAGACTCTATTGCATATTGCCTTGGACACAACCCTGGTTTAGAATGACACTGACAAAGATTACGTCAGTTAAATGATTGGAAGAAAACAACGACCCATCATTTTTGAGCCGTTCGGGAACAAACACCTGGGTCATCAAATGATTACTATGGTCATCTTGGATCTCCTTCCAAATCTGGCATCTCTTATGCACCTCGGTCTACCCTTGCATCAGGCCCTTCACATAGTCAAACTGAGGTAGCTGACGTTCCTGAAGGGCCACCCCCATCTATTTCTGATTCAAAAGGAAAGTGTCCCATGGCCCCCTCTTCCTCCATGCAACTACGGTCCCAGCGGCTTGGCTCATGTTTGCGGACAGGCGGTTTCCAATCGGAGTCCTTACCTGATGACACCACCCACATTTGGGAGTAACTGCATACGAAGGATGTCCCAGCCGCTCCATCATCTATTGTTCCGTCATCTATAGAAATTCACACTATAACCCCAGAAATGCTTGACACTCAAGTGGCGCCTTCTTGCAACTATCTGGAGGAGATAGCATTGCTAAAATCTCAGTTACAAGGTATGGAAGAATCCACCCTTTTATTACAAGCTGAATTTACACAAAGGACAGTAGAAAAAATTCGAGAGATTACTGCCCTGCAACATGAGGTGAGTTGTCTAAAGCGACAACGTGATACAGGTCTCACCCTCTTAGATAATTTCCAACAATTGTCCCTTCAGAAAAGGGAATTGCGGCAAGAAAATCAAAGATTAAAAAAGGAAAAAGAATCTTTGGAAGAGGAAAAACAAAAGTTAACATCTATCTTAGACTCTGTTTGTCCTTTAGCCATCAAACTATTGTCCTGTAGGAAACCCTCCTCAGTCTACAACATGTATGTCCAAGAGAAATTTTATTCTTGGCAGTTATTTCAATTGTGTTCTAGAGCCCCTCACGAAATTCCCGATGGACCAAGTTTTTTATCAGTCTACAAGAACAGCACCCCGGAAATTCAAAATTTGCTCTGTGAATTTTATTTACATAACATGGTAGTAACCAATGTCCCTGATTTCTTGATCAACCTGTTTGTGGGGGATTTTCAAATTAAAGCATTTCAGTCTGTATTGAGGAATCAGATAACTTGGAGACAAGAAACAGACAGTTTCAATAACACTGCTCAGTCAATCAGATTTTACATTCGCCCAACCCATCACACAGATGTCGCCCTGTGGAAGAACTTTAGATCATTATATTACCAGGCAGGGGTGGGGTGCATACTTCTCAGATTTTGCTTCAGTGTATTATTGATTTTGAAAATTATAGTCAGGAGAATTTTGGAGCGCTTGTAAGCTTGCATGACCGGAGATGGGATACTTTAAGCCGCCTTTAAAACGTAGGGAGGTCCTCTTTCCTCAGAATTTGAGTGGAGCATGCGAAGAGGTGATGCCCTCATCGTCATTATCAAACAAATTACAGAGAATACCACCAACAATACACTCGATGAATGGGCAGCCTCCGGGTAAGGCCTCCACTCCTCTTGAGCCCTCTCACAACATGGCGTAACAATGCGCAAAGCACACTCCCATGACAATTTCACTTTGCACGGTGGAAATTACCCAATACTCGAAGGCAGGAATACCACGAAGCAATACGCGATCAATTCGAGGAGTATGACATGGTGAACAACTTGGAAGGTGAGTCTGGCGCAGATGAGTTGCATTGGGACATGCAACAAGGTAAAGTCGGGAGGAATGATGAGTGCATAGATTGGCTCATTAATATCACTTATTCAGACCGGAAATGCTCTTCATGATGCGTAAGGGTAGAGGGAGGGCCAAATTCATAGAGGTCTTTGAGGAGAGTGATGGTGATGAGGATTTGGACACACATGGATTAGAGGATGAAGATGATGAGACATTAGATAGTGCAGGTGTTGAGTAGGATAATGAGACTTTTCCCCAAGAGACTATTGCCACCCTATCTAGTACCCCGAGGTACAAGGCATTTGAGTTAGGGGAGTTTTACAAGGACAACGAGTGGTGGTACTTATTGATAGTGGGGCAACCCACAACTTTATTGATGTCTCATTGGTTGAGAGGCGAGGGTTGCAGACATAGTAATTTGAGGTCTTCAACGTGGTTGTAGCCAATGGAGATTCTTTGAGCATCACAATGGGTAACTACACTATTACCAATGATTTCTATATTGTTGGTATTGGAGAGACCAACATAGTGCTTGGGGCAATGGCTCCATTCCCTTGGTGAGTTTTAGAATAACTTCTAGATGATGGAGCTACAGTTTAAGTCCGAAGGGAGGAATGTGATCTTGAGGGGCTTATTTTCAGGGGCACTCGAGTTGTTATGGCCAAGATGATCGAGAGTATCTATAGGCATGACAGGTGGATTGGGCAGTACATTGTTTGGTTTTGACCATGAAATCGGAGGATGGACATCAAGAGTATCAGTGGATATATAGGGCTTATTGGATAGACATAGTGCATTTTTGGTGACATACCTCCAGGCATACCGGATAGGGATTTGAGCATGTGATTGAGCTCGAGGATGCTAGACCAGGTGGTTACTTCTCCTTATTGTCACCCCAAACGGTTTAAGGATGAGATCAAGAAGACTATACAGAGCTCATTGATATGGGAATATTAGACCGAGTTTCACTTGCCCTTTTCTTCTTCGGTGGTTTTGGTGAAGAAGAAGGATGGGACCTGCAAATTTGTATGGACTATCGTGCCTGAATAAGAAGACAATAAAGAATAAGTATTTTGTACCACACATTGATGAGTTGTTGGATAAGCTACATGGTGCAATCTATTTTTTTGAAAATAGTTTTGTGTTCTGGATATCATCATATCAAAGTCAGGGAGCACGATGTGCATAAGACAACTTTCCAGATGCCATTACAGATCACTTTGAGTTCTGGTGATGCCTTTCAGATTATCTAATGTACTAGCTACATTTTAGTCTTGCATGAATGATGTGTTCAACCGCCACTTACGTAAGTTTGTATTGGTTTTCTTTGATGATATTTTAGTCTACAATGTAACTTGGGAGGACCATATCGTGCACTGGGTAATATATTGGGGATATTAGAAGCTAATTCATTATATGTGAAATCCTCTACGAGTGTGAGTTCAACATGACCAAACTTCTATACTTGGGATATGTAATTGGTGGGGGGTACAAGTGAAGGTGGACAGAGAGAAGATACAGCAATCCCTGGATTGGCCGCCACCTAGGAAATTGACACATTTGAGAGGATACGTGGGGTTGTGCACATACTACCAGAGGTTCGTGAAGAATTTCTATTGGTTGATCTGCTCCATTGTCGATTTGACCAAGAAGGGGATTTTTCTTGGTGGACGACACAAAGACAACAGGTTTTTGATCACCTCAAGGAGGTGACGAGTTCGTGTCTCGTCCTCACATTACCAGATTTCTCCCACCCTTTCACGCTAGAGTGTGATGCATTAGGAGAGGGTGTTGGGGCAGTTCTCATGTAGGATAGGCATCCCATCTCCTATGAGAGTCAGAAATTGAAACCCGTGGAGAGAGGGTATTCAATTTATGACAAGGAGATGTTAGCCATTATGCATGCTTTGGCCAAATTTAGATATTACCTTGTGGGTAGTAAATTCATGGTTTGTACAGATCACAACAATTTGAGGTTCTTCTTGGGATAGAAGGAGCTCAACTATCGCCAGCAAAGATGGGTGAACAAGGTACAAACATATGACTTTGACATAGAGTACACTAGAGGTAAGAATAATATTCATTCTTTGATGCTTTATCTAAGAGGCATTACCTCACTTCTATGCTTAGTTCTATGTCTAAGATTTCAACGGTTGGAAGGCTCATGTACTTGTTGAGTATTCCAAAATCGGCCAGCATGTGAGATCATGGATGGTATTATACAGGACGACCGATACAGAGTAGTGGATGATCTCATTTTCTACAAGGATAGGATTTTCCTTGTACCAGGATCCAAAATGAAGGAGAAGATCCTTCGAGCAGTACATGATACACCACTAGCTGGACATCCTGGGTATTTCAAAACATACAGTTCATCAGGAGAGATTTTCATGGAAGGGGATGAAGGACGATGTCCTTAATCATGTCAAAGAGTGTATGGTTTGCCAACAAACCAAATCCGAGCATTCTTTTCCAGCAGGATTACTTCAGCCTCTCCCCATTCCCAAACAGAAATGGGAAATCATATCTATGGACTTTATCACAGGGCTTCCCTTGGTGCATGGGCATAGCTACATTTATGTTGTAGTTGATCGGTTAACTAAGTATGCTCATTTATTTTCCCTACCCAAGGGGCACGAGGTAGTGGATGTGGCCCGGATCTTCTATACCGATATTTTTAGGCTACATGGGTTGCCTAAAAATATTGTCACAGTGACAAGAATAAGATCTTCATGAGAACCTTTTGGCAGAGATCTTGACTAACAGTATGGAGTTGACTCGACACTAGCTACCACCCATGACATGATGGCGGGCACGAAGATAGTCAATAAGTGGATAGAGGGATACTTGCGGAGTTATGTGACAGGACATCAGCGGGTATGGATTAAATGGTTACACATGGGTGAGTATTGCTACAATACCACCTACCAGATGAGCATCGGTATGACTCCTTTCCGAGCCTTGTATGGGTACGACACTGGGAAATTTTTGGATTTGGTATTACTAGATAGCCGAGCTCCCAAGGCTCGAGATTGGTTACAAGAGAACCAAGATATTCTAAAGGCTCTTAGAGAGAATCTTCAGAAGGCACATAATCAATAGAAGGTATATGCAGATCGGCACATGATAGAGAGGTCTTTTGAGGTTGGAGATCTAGTATTCCTACATTTACAGCCATATAGGCAGTCCTCACTGAAGCAAAAGGGTGCAGAGAAATTGAAACTACAGTTTTATGGTTCGACTTGTGTAGTTCGTCAAGTTTGGGTAGTGCATGATATGAGCTAGAGCTACCAGAGCACAGTAAGATACATAATATCTTCCATGTTTCATGCCTTAAGAAGGCACTCGGACAACATATTGTACCATCTACAGAGTTATCGCCACTAGATGAGGAGGGGAAGTTGGTGTTGGAACCATAATCCATTATTGAAGAGAGACAAAGGGGGCTCAGGAGTAGAGTAATCACCGAGTATTTGGTGCGATGGAAGGGACTGCCACTTGAGGATGCTACTTGGGAGGGAGAGCAGATTTTGTAGCATCCTAATTTGCATTTGCTTGAGGACAAGCAAAATTTGGGAAGGGAGGACTGTAATGTCCCCTTTCCTACGCCAAAGGCCTAAGGGCCAAGTTGATGTCCAAACCGTGGTCATACCCAAGGGGTTGTGGACGTTGGGAGCTATTGGGAAGGGGCCACGTGTTTCTAATATCCAAGTTTTGCATTTGGGGGTCACTTTTGGACCGTGGCGACTTAAAAGGGAAAAATAACTGTAGTTAATTTTATTTTATTGGCCCCTCCATGGAATGAAATGCGTCTAGGGTTATTGGGGCTCTTTTGTCGTGGAAAAGTATATAAGGCCGTTGGGAGAGAAAGGAAGAGGATTTTTTGCATACATTTTATTCTCCTTCTTGTGCAACTATTGTTTACACATCTATAGCTTGTTGAGTAAAACCCTACAGGGACCTTAGCTTCGGTGGTGAGAGACCTGTCCCTAGCTAGCAGGGCATTCTTTAGTAGTGAGAGATCTACCCTAGCTTGTCACTTTGGAGCCATTTTCTGGGCTATGTGACAGAGATATTATCAGAGGTTTCATAGGAAGGGTTTTGGGGGATTTTGGGGAAGATAACCAAAGGGCTTTCAGATCAAATTTATGACAGCCGTTTGGGCAGGGCACAACATCACTTTGGAGGCATCTTCATCAATTTCCAACCCTTTTCCAAGCTAGGTGACTTGCAACCTTTATTTGGAGGGTTTCCAGTTGGCCCCTTTCAGATCTAAAGGTTGAAATGTCATTTCCTATATTTTCTAATGTTATTTCTAAAGACTCTTAATTTTTGCTCTTGTATTTGGAGAGTTACGAACCTCTGAAGTTTTTCCAGTTGTCTAGGGCACGCTGTGATTTTTCTGGCAGCATTTTAATTTCTGTAAAACTCCAAAAATAGTTTTATTATGTCCTTTATAATAATATCAAGCTCTCTTTAAATTTTCAAGTAATTCAAGTGGATATTATGGGAGATATTATTTTTCTTTAGTTCACTGTCCTTACTGTAAAAATATGCAAAAATCAGTATTTTATTTGGCTGCAACTTTTCAATATTTTGTGCATTTTAAAGTGGTATCCCATAAGGGATATTTTAGTTATGTATGCACGAGAGTAGTCAAAGTTATGTATATGAAAGATCGATAAACATGTGTATAAGTATGCAAAGATTGTGTTAAAGGAAAGTGTGCACCTGATATGTAAGAGAGTATGAGATAGAAAAATTTGTCATGTTTGCTTGGAGTTGCTTGATTTGGATGTTGATGGTGAGGTTTTGGGCGATCTCAAGCCAAGAGTGATTTTTTTTGGGCGATCTTGTTAGAACATAATATTAAGTGTTCATAATATTTAGTTTATAATTAAATAATAAATAATATAGTTTATATTCTTTATTAATTAATATAACTTTATATTAGGTTTTATTAGTTATTAATTAACTTATCATTTATTAAATCAAGGTGTACCCCGTCAGTTAATGGTTATAACCCTTCGAGTTATTTAAATATGATGACAAGTGGGCCATAATCGGAGGTATGGTTTTTACTTCAGGTTTAGAACATGGAGCAAGAAGTGAGGAAGGGAGTTCTGGACTATTAAATAGTTTCTCAATAAATGGAAGATTCTTACGTGGTTTTTTACCCCATTGGGGTTTTCTACGTTAAATCCATGTCACTGTGTATTTTTAATTATTGCATGTTTAAATGTTTTCTAAATGTTTGATGTGTTATATTAATTTAATTTGGTTAATTAATTCCTCGGTCCTAATATGGTACGAGAGCGAGTATAATGTTTATTAATGAATTAACCAATAAGATGTTTGATTGGGTTGGTTGTTAGTTGGGTGGTTAGAAAGTGTATGTTAAATATCCCCCTCCTTCCCTCGAGACATTACACACAAGACAAAAACATTTCAACCCTTCCAAATCTTTTACGTGTGGTGAAATATCCTTTAAAGGTGAAACCTTGCTCAAAGGTGTAAATGTTGTTTGAAATATTTCATTATTTGTGTGTAGTCTCTAAAGTGTGTGCAAGATCAAAATTATTCAAAGGGCAAATTCAAAGTAAATAAAGGAGGAGACAAAGCTCCATCAAAATAGAGGTTCAAATAAATTCCCATTGGAAGCGTGAAAAATGTTGTCTCCTTCAGTAAATTCTAAAATTAAATTTCATGTGTAATTTAAATTTCTTTTATCTTGCCCATGTCATTGGGCCCCCTTTAAGTAGGGTTTGTTTCAGTTCATACTATAGTTTAAAAACTATAATAATCTTTTTTATAAAATATATACTATATAGTTTATATAAAACTATATAATAAAATCATTATAGTTTATAATATGAACTATATCAATGAATATAATATTAATTAAACTATCTTACTTGTCAATCTTAACTACAAAATATAGGTTATGTCTAATATAGACTATAGCTTATATGCTATGTATGCGACCATTTTAAAAATACAAAAAAATAATAATAAAATATATATATAAAAATAAAATATATATTATATAGTTTATAAAACTATATAATAAAAATATTATATTATATAAACCATATATAAACTATACGACCTAAGACATAGTTTATTAAACTATTCCTATAGGTATATTCTATACCTATGCGGGTTATAATCTAATATATAGTTTTAAGAAAAACTATATTTAAAATTTTGTATTGCTTAAGCTTGTGTGTTGCTTGTTTTTGTTTTTGCATTTCTTTTGTCCCATATTAATGGGATAGTTGGTTTATGTAAACATTAAATAAAAATATATTGTGTCACGAATGTTGTGGCTACTGACCACATACTCCTTTTAACTCACGCATTTGACGAGTTGACCACTTAGCTTTGAGCATAAACGGTGATCAAGTAGGTTAATTGTCCGTTCCATGCTCCACACAGACTTGGCCATGGTAATGCATCGTAATGATGCCCTTGTGTAAGTTGCACTATGATAGCGGGCTAGATCTAGAATGCTCCAATGATGCAAATGTGTGCAATGGAATAGAATAGAATTCCCCTCCTATGTTATGTATGTAGAAGTGATGCAACCCTTGTCCCTTGAGTGAATGTGCTAGATGGATGCTTTGAGATGCTCTTGTGCCTTTGGATGCAAGCTTAGGTGATAATAGATAATGCTAGTGCTTGGTCCTTGATTTTGAGAAGTAACTAAATATATATATGATTCCCTTGTTTGAATTTTGTAATTGACAACTGGAAGGCCAACCCATAAGTGTAAAAGATGCCCGAAAGATAAAATAGACCAAAAGAGGGAGAAAAGGATAGAGAGGGTCATGAGCGCCCAAGAGGGACATGAGCGCTGAGTTAGTGTCCTAATCAGGTCTAGTGTCTAGGGCCATAAAAGATAAATAATTTAAGTTTTGGCGAATTTATGTAAGTAAGGTGTGTAAGATCAAAATGAAGATGAGAGAAAAAGTAAAAAGGCCAAAAAGAGTTGTCAACCACTAGTTTTTTTGCTTAGGAATCATGTATACATTAGTATGCATTAGGACGTAGAAATGTACCCAAGTGCGTGATTTAGTGTCTACATTTGCCCCACTTTATGATATTGAGTGAATATTCAATATTATAAAATATATAGAATATGTTTTCCTTGTAATATTGTAGAGGAGAGTGTTGCCGATAGCAAGTCGAGTGGACAAGTGAAACGTGTAGTGATTCCAATGTGAAGCGTGGAGACTAGAAAGGAAATAGACCCCAGAGGTTAAGTGTATGTGTAGTAGCGTGTTGTTTGGAGCTTGTGCTTGCTAATGTAAGTTGCTTCTTGTTGTGCATTAAGGGTGGACTACAAAAGAAGAACACGAGAGTAGTCAAAGTTTCATATATGAAAGATTAGAGAAACATGTATATAAGTATGGAAAGAGTGTGTAAAAGTAAAATGTGCACTGATATGTAAGAGAGTATGAGATAGAAAAAAATCATGTTTGCTTGGAGTTGTTGATTTGGATGTCGATGGTGAGGTTTTGGGTGATCTCACGCCAAAAATATGTGAAGATATGTTTCCTTACAATGTTTGATGTCATGACCGGGTACAATGATAGTGCAACTACAATTAGGATTGAACCATGATGGTTTGGGACCATAGGGATCAAGGCTTTAATAGGAGGAAGTTTGATGACAGATGATTTAGTTAAATTTCGAAAGATATCTACGTATGACCCCATTGAAGTGTCATGGGGAAGGTAACTTTCGCAGTTTTGGTAGGATGTCTCGACTTAGCATTATGAGAAAATGTAGATGTAGATTAGATGTGTGAATTTTTTGTTTTGGAGGACAAATCAAATTTGGTTGAAGGATGGTATTGTTTGGATGTGGATTGATTATTCCAAGATGTCGTAGATGGAAAACTGATCCCGACACTGGATGTTGTGGCATTGGATTGTCGAGAAGAGGGAAAACTGAATGTTTTGAGAGGCGCGAGGGACCTCGCTGGGATGTTTTCCCAAGCCTTAGACTTCGACCGAGAAGATTTACCTCTAGCAGGATGAAAATAATTTCAACCAGAGGATCCGATATCAGTGATGTGGTTATTAATGGAGAAAATTTTCTAAAGCAAGACGAAAATGTTAATGAAGAGATAGGTGTTTGTATGATGCGATTAATGATATCTATGTGAGACATAGATTGTTTCAATTTTGGCATGGAAAGAGATGATTTTTTAGAGGGAGAAGGTAAAGCATATTTATTTGATTTAGGTAGATGTGTTGGTTCAGTAGGTGATTCAAGGGGTATATTTGATAGGGTTACAGATCGAGAGGATTGGGTTGGTGTGATAGAAAGATTAGGTAAAGAATATTGGGATAGACTGGGTGATGTGGCCACGGGCAAGGTTGTCAAGGTAGAGATAGGTGGATTTGTTGATATGATAGATATAGGGGTCATTGGCATAGAAAAAGATGTAGGTATTTTGGAAGATTTGGAGATGTGGGCAATTCAATAATCGATGGAGTATACCTTATGGGTAAGGGTAATGTAGAAAATGCAGGAGAATTCTCGGATGTAGAAGTAGAGGAGATTGGTTGTTTTATAAATGTTTCGAGGGGTAAGAATCAAATTTATAAAACAGATCGATCCTCGAAGGACAACTGTTCATGTAAATACAAAAAAAGACTTATATGGATGCGACAATGTGTGATAGAATGACTTGTGTAATCGAAATGTAGGTGTCTACATGTTTGACATTAAGCTGTGAATGCCAAATGTTGATATGTGTTTCCATCTTCCTATCCAGACGAGTGTATGAATAATAAAGAAACACTAGACAACGTCGAGTATACAAGGGCTTAGTACCTTGGAGATGGAGATGGATAATACAGACGCAAAGAAAATATATGTGTGATATCAAGAAGCTAGATCTGCAAAATTGAAACAGATAAGATTAGATCACAATATGTGGGGGTTGCCCAGACGGTGCTGGTTCCAAGAGGATTTCAACTCCCTTGGAGGATGTCAACCCCCATGTCAGACAAGATAATAATAGATCGTGAATAGTAGTAATAGAATATAAAATGACAAGCAACTGAAATAACAAGAGGACTTAACTTATGCTCTGCTATGGAGATGAATCAGGCATCAAGATGGTAAGATAATGAACCATGACAAATATTTCTCCTTCAAACTGGAAAAACTTAGTTAAGCTCTTTCTTCTCTTCTCTAGGCCTAGGTCTCTTGAGTCTTCTCCGTTTTGGTCTCCTCTTTTTTTTTTTTTTTTTAAATATGGGAAAAACCCATATTTATAGCTTAGATGTGAGGCTAAACTGCAAGTTAAATGATACCCAGGGTGGAGTAAAGTAACTTGAGTTAGGGATATGATGTGATCACGTGGGGACCACGACTTGAATTATTACATGTAGTGGGGGGCATGGTGGGTGAGAAGATTCCATTTAAAAAAAGGGTGTCGGATGGGTGCATTTTAATACTCGTGAATTAAATAATTTGTGAGAGATGGGGGATGATGCTAAAAATTGAATTATTAAATGGGTCCATATGGAGCCCATTGATAATCAATCAAATAATGTGAGCAAATAGATAGGATTTTATTTAATTTAAGAGAAATATATGAGAGAATGGAAACTGTGTAAATGTGAGATGTCGGAGGGGCGCTATACCCAAAAATAGGTGTCTACATTTGCCACTTTTTGTTGAGTGGTTTCGATAAAGCAAGCCACGGACAAAACAAAAAGGGTTAGATGAGATATGTGTTTGAAGATGGATGAAGATATGACCAAAGGCAAGATGCCCCAGGATAAAAAGGATTGCAAAAAAGTAAAAAGTATGGTGGTGACTCCAATATCACATCGGTAGAGGACAATTGCAGTCTCAATGGAGATAGACGACAACGTTCTACAGACTAGTGAGTCGGTGAATACCACTGTAGTATGGATGTAAACCAAGATGACCAATAGGAAAACATCAAAATATGTGCAATTGAATGCAAAAGATGTGCGCAATCCTTTGTTTGTGAGGAATTGTGCAAAAAAATCATGCGTCCACAAAAGGGACGTGGATGAAGATAATGATGCCCCAACACAGGGCACGAGAAAGACACAAAGTGAGTTATATGCATTGACAAGGATGAAAAGGTGCCCCAACATAAGACATAGATAGAATAATCATAAATGTGGACAAGATGAGTAGATATGATAGAAAGGTGAGATAAAATGCTCTAAAAGGGTAATAAATATGATGACAATCATGTTTCGTAGAAAAGATGCATAAGTGTTAGCAAAGTAGAAGGTGAAGAAGACAAATAATTCTTGTTTCTTTGACGAGTATGATAGAGATACTTTTGTGACAAAACAAAAGCATAGAAAATGTATCCATGGAAGAGAACAAGATTAGATAGGTGATGGCCGTTATGGTATCTTCCATGACAAAAATGTAAAAAGAAGAGGGGAACAGATTCTTAGAAATGGATATGATGATGTCCCTGCGAGAGGTCTGACGAAGATAAAAGATGTGACAAGGTTCTTAAAAAGAGAAGAGGTTAATGTTACAAAGAGAAGAATAATAACAGTAATGAAAGGGATAGATGGCGATACATAAACGGAGAAACATCGGCATTGACTGTGAATGCCAAATGTAAGGGATGTTGAGAAAGAGAAAAGGGAATAGACCGGAGGATTGGTTGATTATGAGAAGAGCAAGAAAGATTGAATATGAAGGTGACAAGGAGATAGAGGAGGAGAAAATAAAGAATGAAAGGGGAGGAAGAAGATAACAAAGCAGGATTATAGAGAAAGGGGGAAATGAAGAAGGACAAACAAAGAGAAGATAAGAAAAGAATAGAGCAGAGGATGAAATTATGAAAAATGGAGAGAGTTATTCAAGACGAAAGGCGTGATGAAGGATGGAGCAGAGGAAAATAGAGAGGTAATGGAAAACGAAAGAGATGATAGAGCAAAGAAAATTGAAGGAAACAGATCATAGTGAGGAAATCCAAGGTCAAAGAATATGGAACTAACCGCATGGAAATGCATGTGGATGATGAGATGATAAAGGAAATGGGATAACGCTCAAGAGTCGTGGTTACGATGGGGAAGTAAGGAGGAAGTGTGAGGTAAAACGAAAAGGAAGATGATGAAGAGGAAGTGAAATAGGACGAGGATGAGAAAGGAGGAGAAGACAATGAAGAAATGTATGTCAAGGAGGGGAACCAAGAATAAAGATATTTGGTAAAGAGTGAGAAGCATAAGGAATGTAAAGAGAAACTTGAGGGAAGGAATGGCATCAGTTGGAAAAGAAACCAAGATGCATGAGACGAGGATATGTTGATGATGAGAAAATAGAGAGGATGTGTATGATGAAGACGGTGAAGAAATTGACAAGGAAGAATGGAAGATATAGAGGTGGTGAGGAAAAAGAAAGGATGGGATAGAGAGGCAATGATAGTGAATGGATATTAGGAGAAATCCACCGATAATGATCGAGAGGAAAAGATGGGACAAAATATAAGATGAGGCAGAAAGTAAACGAAGAACGGGAGGGGGAAAGCCAATGAACGAATGTTAGGAGAAGTCCTCCGATAATGATCGAGAGGATGTAGAGGAAAGAAGGAATGAAGATATAATGGAGGAGGTGAAAGAAAAGGATTCGGTATGCATGGCAGATCGGGATGAGTGATTTTTAGGAGAAGTCGACCGATAATTCTTAGTGTGGAAACGGAGGATGATGATGAAAGAATTGGAAGATCAATGACAATGATGGGTAAACATGGGAGTAGATATGTGGGAGAACTCTAGAAGACGGAGTGGAAAGAGTAAAGAAAGGAGGGATAACGATGTGTAAGAAGATGAAGACAAGGAGAGGATGTAGTGGATGAGAATGAATGAGAGATAAATGAAGAAACAAGACATGAAATGAATGGAGAAGCAATGGTTAAGTAAGATTACCCATCGATAGATGATGGAGATAAAAAAGGGACTAGTAAGAAGTGGTGTTTGCGTGAATGGAAGAGGAGGTGAGAGGATGTGATGATGGGGAATGTCGGAAAAACGTAGATGGAAAGAATGTGGGGTAGTGGGGGAGTGCAGGATGACAAATCGTGCTTAAGAGGGACTCTTAAGTAAGATCGCCATGCCGTGGGAGGATTTAAGTAAGATCACCACACGGCATAGTGATGATATGGAAGGAGAAAGACAACATTATATCGATGTAGGTGTGGAAGGGTTGGTTGGAATGGATGAGTACAATGAGAGGCAAAAGACAAAAGATGAGGAAGAGATGATGGGAGATGGAAGGATCAAATGACCAACCATTCTTTAGAGGAACTCGTATGTAAGATTTCCCTACGATGGAGATGGTTAAGTAGGATCGCCAAACCAAAGAAGAAGAAGAATGATGAAAAATCTTGAGCAACCTATACCAAGATGGAACAAAAGATGAAAGGAGGTGATATTAAAGTGGTAACAAGGAAACATAGGAGTGTGACATGAGTGGATGGAGGAACATATACAACATAGATGGAGAGTGTAAGGGCAATCCTTAATCGGGATGCCCACGTGGTGGGAGTGATGATGAAAATGTGTTAAGCGGAAAAGGAGGAGTGGAAAGACATTTGTAGTGGTGATTGTTGTCTATTGAAAGAGAAAATGGTGGAGAAGCTTCTACAGTGGGAGGATCCAAGGAAGAAGATATACCTTAAGTAAGATTCTCTCGGCTATATCGATGGTTAAGCAAGATTGTCAAACTGAAAGTGGAAGAATAAAAGAGAAACTCAAGAGGAAAGACAAGTAAGATATCTGGCGTCGTGCAAGGGGACAGAAAGGTGAGAAGGATGATGTGGAGATAAATGGTTATGAGTGGGCATGGAGAGCGAGGAGCAATAGATTAAGGACGATGTTGAACATGTTGAGAGATAAGGAGCCGCACGATAATGAAATTGCCTTGAGAAGGACCCTCAAGTAGGATTCACAAACTACAATACTGATCAAGTAGAATTCACAAACCAAAAAGTGTATTTGCAAACACATTCATGGAGATGATGGATAGATATAAAATGAATAGTGTGAAATTTGATGTGATTTTTTTATAAAAGGTGATTTGGATGAGATGAATGGAACACAAATATAAAGCAAGGGTGTATAGGGAAACTATGTTTCGAACTGGATTCGAGATAAACAAGAAAGGGTACCACTCAAGGCATTGCACTTCAGTAGCAATAACAAGTGTTAATACATATCCATCGATAGTTAGTTATACCAAAAGATCATGATGGAGATATGGTTGAAAGAAGCTTATAATTCTAATATTGACATGACAAAGGGATCGAAGATGTGACTCAGACGCTGGAAGAGGATCTCCAAAGGTGGTGCTCCTTAAGTCTATGCTCCGGCTTCTAGGAAAAGGGAAAGAAAATAACCGAAAGCTAATCAATGTGGGAAGCTTTCAAAAATGTTGATAAAAGAAGGTTGATAAGTGCGGAAAACCTTGCAGATGACATAATAGCAGTAGCCCTCCTTCGAGGGTATGGTCTACTTTATACATAATATAGATGACAAGAATAATATGATAGCCATCCTTCAAGGGATTGGTCTATTTCCTTTATTTTTCTTGGATTTCGATTTGTATTCTTTTTTTTTGTATTTGCATGAATAGTTGTCCTTCAAGGACTCACTTGTTTTTTATAACTTTGATTTTATTGTTACATAAGTGAATTTGAGTTTCACATGGGGGAGAGCTTGGAATAGCTAAGTAAACCACTTAAGAGGGGATAAGGAATTTACAAGAGACATCCGGACCCTTTGCATGGTTGTAATAGGAGAACGAGAAGGTAATGGATGTAATAGTTACGGGATCACATCAAAGTATCAAGGCGAGACCGCATAATTCAAATTATTACAATGATAAATGGAAGGGGCTAAAGATGGTAGAACAATCTAAGGATGTAACTAAGTTCTCATTGGTAGATATGTTAATAGTAGATCTGGTCACAAGTGCAATGCATTAAGAGATTCCATCTCTGGTTTACCACCATGAGAGGGAAGACAATGTAGTTGCAATAAGATGAGATGATAGCCAAGCAAGAAACAAAAACTAACATATGACCACAATGGTGGATTTAGATGAAAATAAATGATGCCTAAGAGAGACAAACATAGAAGGACAATCATGGCCTCAAAGGAGGGCTTGATGAAATAAACGGTGTCCCAAAAGAGACACACATATAGCCACAATGGTGGACTTCAAAATAGATGGTGCCCCAAAAGAGACACAAATATAGCCACAAAGGTGGACTTAGAGAAAAAGGTCCCTCAATGGAGAGACAAACATGGCCTCAAAGGAGGGCTTAAAAAAATATGATACTCCCAAAAGGAGCACAAACATAAAAGAACAAATATGGCCTCAAAGGAGGACTTATGAAATAAACAGTGTCCCAAAAGAGACACACATATAGCCACAATGGTGGACTTGAAATAGATGGTGCCCCAGAAGAGACACAAATATGGCCACAATGGTGGACTTCGAGAAAATGGTCCCTCAATGAAGGATGAACATGGCCTCAAAGGAGGGCTTCAATGAAAAAGATGATACTCCCAAAAGGAGCACAAACATAAAAGAACAAATACGGCCTCAAAGGAGGACATAGAATGAGATGAGGATCTGGATATAATTCAATGGTGGATTTAGATGAAAATAAATGATGCCCTAAGAGAGACATAAACATAGTAAGGACAATCATGGCCTCAAAGGAGGGCCTCGATGAAATAAACAAAGTGTCCCAAAAGAGACACACATATAGCCACAACGGTGGACTTCAAAATAGACGATTCCCAAAAGAGACACAAATATAGCCACAAAGGTGGAATTAGAGAAAAAGGTCCCTCAATGGAGAGATAAACACAGCCTCAAAGGAGGGCTTAAAAAGATGATACTCCCAAAAGGAGCACAAACATAAAAGAACAAATATGGCCTCAAAGGAGGACTTATGAAATAAACAAATGTCCCCAAAAGAGAGACACATATAGCCACAATGGTGGACTTCAAAATAGATGGTGCCCTTAAGAGACACAAATATGGCCACAATGGTGGACTTTGAGAAAATGGTCCCTCAACTAAGGACGAACATGGCCTCAAAGGAGGGCTTCAATGAAAAAGATGATACTCCCAAAAGGAGCACAAACATAAAAGAACAAATATGGCCTCAAAGGAGGACTTAGAATGAGATGAGGATCTGGATATAATTAATTTAGATTAGATGGATGTGAAGAAAGTAAACAAAACAATGTCAAAGAGCAAAGTCCCCTAGTAATAAGGGATTTGTACGGATGATGTGTTCAAGGGCGAGGGAAGATTATTCCCCAATAAGTTAAATGTGAAGGAGGTAAAGGATGTCGAAAGAGCTTAGATGAGATTGTTTTAGATTTGGATGGGGTAAACGATCGGAGACCACAAGTGTGCTTAGTAAGATAAGCGATATTGATAAACAATGGAGGGCATTCCTTAGGAGGAATGACATGGGCTAGATGGATATTAAGGGATGATGTGGATGGAGGGATCATGGGGGATCCGACAGATGGGATATGGATTGGATTCAAGGTAGATGGAGAAGGAACTTTCCCTTGAATGAGGAAATCATCTTTCTCTATAAAATTGTGGACGATTGACTGAAAGGCCTTACAATGTTTGATGTCGTGACCTAGGGTACGATGATATGCGCAACTGCAATTAAGATTAAACCATGATGGCTTGGGACCATAGGGATTGAAGGCTTTAATAGAAGGAAGTTTAATGGCAGATGTTTGAGTTAAATGTTGAAAGATATCTGTGTATGACCCCATTGAAGTGTCGTGGGGAAGGTAACTCTTGTGGGTTTTGATAGGATGTCTCAGGTTGGAGTTAGGAGAAAACGTGGATGTAGATTGGATGTGTGAATTTTGTGTTTTGGAGGGCAAATCAAATTTGGTTGAAGGATGATATTGTTTGGATGTGGATTGATTATTGCAAGATGTCGTAGATGGAAAGACGATCTCGACATGGATGTTGTGGCATTAGATTGTCGAGAAGAGGAAAACTCGAATGTTTCTAAGGAGGGGCAGGGACTGTAGGGATGTTTGCACCAAGCCTTAGACTTCAACCAAGAAGATTTACCTCTAAAGCAGGATGACAATAATTTCAACGGAGGATCCGATAAAGCAGATGGTGTGGTTATTAATGGAGAAACTGTTTCTAAAAAAGACGAAGATGTCGATGAAGAGATAGGTGTTTGTATGATGCAATTAATGATATCTATGTGAGACATGGATTGTTTTGATTTGGGCATGGAAAGAGATGATTTTATACAGGGAGAAGGTAAAGCATCTTTATTTGATTTAGGTGGATGTGTTGGTACAATAGGTGATTCAAGGGGTATATTTGATAGGTTCTGATTGAGAGGATTGGGTTGGTGTAATAGAAGGATTAGGTATATAATATTGGGGTAGACTGGTGATGTGGACATGGGCAAGGTTTTCAAGGTAGAGATAGGTGGACTTGTTGATATGATAGGTATATGGTTTGTTTGGGATAGATAAAGATGTAGGCATTTTCAAAATATGGAAATGTGAGTGATGTGGTAACCTATGGAGTAGACCTCGGATGTAGAGGTAGAAAGGATTGGTTGTTTCATAAATGTTTAGAGGGGCAAGAATGATATTTTGCTAAAGGGCTTGATGTCGAAGCTAGGGTGTGTAAGGGTGCATGTAGTACAACAGAGTTTTGTTGGGATGATTGTGAGTAATGTAGGTGTAGTAACAAGTGTATTTGATGAAGAAGCCGGTGAATGAATAAGTGTTAGAGACATAGGATTATGTGTGGATATGAGTGGGGCCGAAATAAGTGCTAAGGAGGAATTGAATGTGATAGATTGGGGTCTATTTGAAGCATGGAAATGGATGATATAGTTGAATTTGATGTGGATGTGGCAAAGATAGGAGAAGGTACAGGTTTAGGACTGGTAGTGAAAGTTGATGTAGGTGTAACTGGTTCTGAATAAGAGGTGGGAATAATGTCTACCATGGGAACATGTGGAGTTGGTGATAAAATAAGATCTTGATTGACAGTGTCAACCATACAAGCATTTGATAGTTGAGATGTAAGGGGGTGACGTGATTTGTTGGTGGTTGATTAGTTTGCACAGTGGAAGTATCAATTTGGATATCCCCTTGATTTATAAGTTATGGACATGATTTTTGAAGGAACGACATCTTTCAATGTCATGACCTTTGACTCAATGATATTTACAAAAGTGGGCCTCTTGATACCAAATAGGCTTGGCTTCATGAGTTGTCCACAGTCGTATGGGAGGCAGTTGGATATATTTTACGCTCATCAACTTATCAAATATAGAACTGTATGATTCTTCTAAAGGAGTGTAGTTGGCTGTTGATTGAGGAGATTTTTGTTGAGACCAGGTGCTTGGTGTAGATGGGGATGAGGGTTTAATGACCGTAGTGCTGGTTACAACCTTGAACTCGTCATCATGTGTGAATGGTTTAGTGGATTCAAATTTTGATTTACTTGAACTTAATTTAAGATGAACCTGCTCAATGGCACGGGTTTCGAGCTTGCAAGCCATTGTGAAAGCTTCATCAAAGGTTCGAAATAATTGGATTTGCAAAGTGGATGATATATTTTTGGCACATGAATGCGAGAATAAGTCGATGAGTTCGGTTTGTGGGATAGTGAAGGATAGTTGGTTTATAACATCATGTCATCATGTGACGAAGTCGGTGATGGGCTCTTTTCATACTGTCGAATGGTATATAGATCAACGATAGTGGTCTTGCATGCGATATTGATAGAAAATTGTTCTAAGAACAACTATGCAAGTTGAGTGAAAGAGAATAGGAGTGTCATGGGATATTGTTATACCAGCCTAGCCCGAGATGACACAAAGACACTGGGAAAGTGCGAAGGAGTAAATCATGATCATGTGCAATAAGACAACATGCATGTTTAAATGTGAGGAGATGTTATTTGGGATATTCTTTGTTATTGAACTTATTAAATGCGGGAAGTTTCCAACGAGGAGGATAGGGTTTAATTGAAATCGACGGATGAATCGGTTGTTACAAATTTGTTCATAGGATAAGGTGTTATAGGGTGTTACGGTAAGGGTTCCTAAATCAAGCTAACCGATTCATTAAGGCATGAATTGAATCACTCGAGGTGTTGTAAGGTTGAGATTGGATCAGCTGTGTGGTTTGAAAAATAGTTTGATAAGGCAAATGATGTGTTTGTGGGTGTGTGGGTGTTTGGTGAAGCGTCTGATAAGGTGGTTGATAAGTTTGTGGATAGGATGTTTGCAGAATGGTTTGATAAGACAATTGATTAATTTGTGGATATGTAGGTGTTGGAGGGATTACTTGGTAAAGACTAACATGTGTCACAAGTTGGGATTGCTGCATAGGTTGGTGTTGAGCAATAGGGGCATGATGATAAGTGGGGATATGTGTGTTAAGAATTGGAGATGGTTGGACAGGTTTATTAATGGAATTGTCAAAATGGGATGTGGGTGGAATGCGATCCACCAATTTTGGAGATTGGGAGGATTGAGAGATTGTAGGAGATGATTTGAGTAAGAAATCATGTATGGGGTTATGAGGAGATTTGAGTGTATCTAGAGGAGCAGGAGATGGTTCGATTGATTTATGAAGACGGGAATATTAAAGTGGTAACAAGGAAACATATATCATCCACTTTACTGAGATCCAATTATTTCGAACCTTTGATGAAGCTTTCACAATGGCTTGTAAGTTCGAAACTCGTGCCATTGAGCAGAGTCATCTTAAATTAAGTTCAATTAAATCAAAAATTGAATCCACTAAACCATTTACACATAATGGTGAGTTCAAGATTTCAGCCAACACTGTGGTCATTGAACCCTCATCCCCATCTACACCAAGCACATGGTCTCAACAACGATCTCCTCAATCAACAACCAATTACACTCCTTTAGGAGAATCATACAGTTTTGTATTTGATAAGTTGATGAGCATAAACTCTATCCAACTGCCTCCCATACGACCCGTAGACAACTCGCAAGCCAAGCCTATTTGGTATCACGAGGCCCACTTTTGTAAATATCATCGAGTCAAAGGTCACGATATTGAGAGATGTCATTCCTTCAAAGATCATGTCCAATAACTTGTAAATCAAGGGGATATTCAAATTGATACCTCCACTGCACAAACTAATCAACCACCAATGAATCAAATGCTTGTATGGTTGACACTCTCAATCAAGATCTTATTTTATCACCAACTCCGCATGTTCTCACGGTGGTCATTATTCCCACCTCTTATTTAGAATCCGTCACACCCACATCAACTTTCACTACCTGTCTTGAACCTATACATTCTCTTATCCTTATCACATCCACATCAAATTCAACTATATCATCCACTTAAGCCACTACAAACATACCCCAATCTACTACATTAGATTCATCCTTAGCACTTATTTCGGCCCCACTCGTATCCACACATATCCCTACATCTCTTCCATCTATTTCTTCACCCACATCTACCTCAAATACACCTGTTACTACACCTACATTACTCACAACCATCCCAACTAAACTTAGTTCTACAACATGCACCCTTGCAACCCCATCTTCAACATCAATCCCTTTAGCAAAAATATCATTCTTACCCCTCAAAAAATTTATGAAACAACCAATCTCTTCTACTTCTACGTCCAAAAATGCTCCTGCATTTCTTGCATTACCCATACCCATAAGGTCTACTCCATCAGTTATCAAACTACCCACATCTCCAAATCTTCCGAAATACTTACATCTTTTTTTATGCTAACGACCCCTATATCTATCATATCAAAAATCCACCTATCTCTACCTCGACAACCTTACCAATGGCCACATCACCCGCTTTTACCCCAATATTCTTTACCTAATCCTTTTATCACACAAATTGTCACATTAAACTCATTTTTGTGATATACAGTATTCTTGAGCTTTTCCCTATTTTCTCTTTTTACATTGTAATTTCCCATTCCTGGTTGATTGTCAGCATCAAATTTCATATTTCGATTTTGGAGTAAAATGAACCCCGTGCATTCTACCTGCTCACATAGTGTAAATATGGGTTTACCTTTTTGCATCACACCTATCATCACACACTGCCTGAAACTTCACAAACTAATTAACACACCGAAACATTCCTTGCACCTAGTTCACTGATTGGGATTTGATTACCCAACAGGAAACCATTTCAGACATTTCCCAGTAATAACTTACCTGAAACCAAACATAGTTTACCTTCTTTTAGGTCCTCTTACAGCCATTTTCCTTTTTCTTTCACACATGTTCTTCATCAAAACAAAACAAAAATAAACACATAAAAAGAATTGTTTCCTTAATTTTTCTAGTTTCAAATGGCACAAAACTTCATCCCGAATGGTTCTTATATGTACTAATCACCACATTTTACCAACATTCATAGTCCTTGTATATACCCACAATCAAATGTGTTAATCCAATGTCAAGAATCCTATCAAACATCTCCTCCAGCTTTAACATACCAAGGTTCCTCATATCCTTATCTATCCCCTCCTTGTCTTGTACAACCAAGACCATCTTATACCTATCCTACACACACATCGACCGTAACTACACCTTCATGCCTACCACACCATTTATTACTACTATTGGGAAAGCTAGCATGATCAATACCTTGTGTTTATCTCCGTCTAGCTGCCTTTACAAATGCTTTTACCATAACTCTAGTTCTCAACCACAGAATTCTAATTTATCCCCGTCACCTTATGCCAATACTACATTATCTTCCCCACCTAAATCACTTACCGTACTTCCTGTATCTCAACAATATCATCCATCACATTATGTCCCTACTTCCCAACATTACACAACCTCCCAACTAATTCAATCTCAACTCTTGGATATCTTCTAACAAATCTTGCCAAATCCATCCAGTAAATCCATTCTACCTTCCACACCACACGATTTTAATTCTTATTCAATTAATATTGTCCATCTAGCATCCCCCATTGATTCTACACCTCAATATACCCCATCCACTCCCTCATCCACATCTATTCCATCTTTACCCATAATACCAACCATAGACCCAATCCCAGTTCCTACACCTACATCTACTACAGGAGCCCAACAATGATTTACACGACCAACGCCCAATTATACTCCTTTGGGAGAATCATACAACACCATCTTTGAAAAGTTAATCACAACACATTTGATCACGCTGCCACCTATCCAACCAGTTGACGAATCTAGACCAAGACCTATGTGGTATCATGAAGACCATTACTATAAGTACCATCAAGTTTGAGGACACGACATAGAGAGATGTCGTACTTTCAAGGATTTGGTCCAAAGACTCATCGATCAGGGAGAACTTCAAGTGGATAACCCAAATGCGTCACCCAATCGACCACTAGATATTTTTAAACAACCATTTCCAAACCATACACCCACATTGATAAGTCAAACCACCACTGCTTCTACATCGCCAGTGCCCAATACCCACACCATAAATATTATACATATTGCTTTGGTATAAATCCAGATCCATCCACAGATTTACCTTCTTCATCACCCACCATATCCACCTCACTAGAAGCTCCCCCTTTATTCATTCCATTAACCCTCACCCCCATACCAACCTCGGTCCTATCTACGTTCACCTCAAAGCACCTCTTCCCACATCCACTGTTAATTCCGCATCTGAACATACCTCATACACTCCATCACCCACATCTATTTCATCTTTACCCATAATGTCAACCATAGATCCAATCCCAATGCATGCACCTATTACATCAATCATTGAGACCACATCCACATTTTCCTCCCCTCCTACATCATTTGAAGAATCTTTGAAAGATCTTCAACTGGATTCAACTTCAAATAATATCTCTACCTCATCAGTGTGACCAAATCAATGTTCACCTTCTTTAGATTCCAACGAACAAATATCCCTTCCTACATCTCTATCAGTACCACCTCTGGATCCTTTGATAGAAATTATTGTCATTCCTCCCAAGGATGAAACCTCTCAAATATTGCCTCAAGATTCCCTTATACAAGAAAATCATATTCCTTCTTCTAAACAATCCAGCCCCAAATCCCTTTAACTAAAATCATCCAACACTATGAAAATCATGACTTGCTATCAGCCACCAAGACATAAACATGTTCAAACTTTGTCTTCAACATCTGAATTATCTCAAACATCCACTCCTTCTCCAAAGACCAAGAAATTATACACAGACAAAGCATCTCCTAATGTTATGGTCGAATCATGTATTGAGGTCTTTCGACACTTGCTACAAATTTCTGCAATCACACTTCCGCCTATAAGGGCCTTTGACCCTAGTAGTAGGAATCCACTGTGGTTTAATTCCAGCCTTGTTTGTGTATATCATCGCACCCCTGGACATGATATCCGACATAGCAGAAGCGTTTTCAAGCCATTATTTAGGACTTCATTAAGGAAGGATGCATCCTTCCCAAACCAAACCACTATATTCCTTCCACTTTAACATCTGCACTATTGACATCATCTGTCCAAATGCAAATGTCCCCTTGTTCTTCACACACTTCCACAATCATGTCACCTCCAAGTGAAGAATCTTGTAAGGAGGATCCTTCATTCTCCATCAAAGATATTCGAGTACCTCCTCAGTTCGGTTCACGTGACCCTGAATCATCAACTAACACTAAAACTAAAACCAAAACATTAAAACCGCAACGCAATCCATCCCCATCCTCAGCACCTATATCGGCTCATACGTCGATATCCCGAAGTTCCATGTCTAAATCCAAGCCAAAACATCATCTTAAAACCCATAAGAGTGGTCTTCTATGTGACACTTCGATCAGGTCTTATGTAGATATCCTTCAACATCTAATTCAAATCTCTACGATCACTCTTCCTCCCATTAGACATTGGGATCCTTATAGTAGGAAACCTCCATGGTTCAATCCCAGTTGCATTTGCACTTATCATCATGTTCTAGGTCACGACATTGAGCAATGTAGGGCCTTTCAGACCATCGTCCATGACCTCATTAAGGAAGATGATTTCCTCACTCAGGAGGAACATCCTTCCCCATCCAAAATGAATACAACTCATCTTTCTACATCCTCATCCATCGGGTTTCCTAATACTCCCCCATCCTCATCTATTCTGCCTTTGCCTATCCTACCATCTATTGATTCTATCTCAGTTCCTATTTCCACACTTCTACTCATGCCAATCACATCAACTAGTGTGAATGTGAACACACCATCTTCTTATTCCACATCATTTGAAGAACATTGGAAAGCACTTCAACTAGCAGCAACTTCAGATGCTCCTCCCGTCTCATCTACAGATACTCCCACATCCATCATGAAAATACCAATCCATTCACCTGTATCAACTACGACACAACCTTCAAACTCTCTCGATTGAAATCATTGTCACATCTCCCAAGAATGCTTCTTCACAATCCAAATCTAAGAACCTTGGTACACGTCCACAAAAATCTCTTGTGTGTCCTCAAAAGAAAATAGATCAACAACGATTCACACCGGGCATCAAGATGGCAGGATAATGAACCATGGCAAAGGTTTCTCCTTCAAACTGGCAGAACTTAGTTAAGCTCTTCCTTCTCTTCTCTAGGCCTAGGTCTCTCCAGGTCTTCGATCCTTCTTCTTTTTAAATATGGGGAAAACCCCATATTTATAGCTTAGATGTGAGACTAAACTACAGGTTAAATGATACCTAAGGTGGAGTAAAGTAACCTGAGTTAGGGATATGATGTGATCACGTGGGGACCACGGCTTGAATTATTAGGTGTAGTGGGGGGCATGGTGGGTGAGAAGATTCCATTTTAAAAAAGGGTGTCGGATGGGTGCATTTTAATACTCATGAATTAAATAATTTGTGAGAGATGGGGGATGATGCCAAAAATTGAATTATCAAATGGGTCCATATGGAGCCCATTGATAATCAATCAAATAATGTGAGCAAATAGATAGGATTTTATTTAATTTAAGAGAAAGAGATGCGAGAATGGAAATTATGTGAATGTGAGATGTCGAAGGGGCGCTATACCCAAAAATAGGTGTCTACATTTGCCCTTTTTGTTGAGTGGTTTGCAATAGCAAGCCACGAGACAAAAACAAAAAGGGTTAGATGAAAGATGTGTCCAAGGATGGATGAAGATATGACCAAAGGCAAGATGCCCCCAAAAAAAAAAAAAAAAAAAAAAGATTGCAATAAATAAAAAAATATGGCGGTGACTCCAATATCACATCGGTAGAGGACAATTGCGGTCTCAATGGAGACAAATGACAACGTTCTATAGACCAGTGAGTGGGTGAAGACCATTGCAGTATGGATGTAAACCAAGATGACCAATGGGTCATAGGAAAACATCAAAATATGTGCAATCGAATGTGAAAGATGTGCGCAACTCTGTCTGCGAGGAATCGTGTAAAAAAATCATGCATCCACAAAAGGGACGTGGATGAAGATAATGATGCCCTCAAAGACATGGGGCATGAGAAGGACACAAAGTGAGTTATATGCGTTGAAAAGTACAAGGATGAAAAGGTGCCCCAACATAAGACATAGATAGAATAATCATAAATGTGGACAAGATGAGCATATATGATAGAAAGGTGAGATAAAATGCCCTAAAAGGGTAATAAATATGATGACAATCATGTTTCATAGAAAAGATGCATAAGTGTTAGCAAATTAGAAGATAAAGAAGACAAAGAAATCTTATTTCTTTGACAAGTATGATAGAGATACTTTTGCAACAAAACAAAAGTAGAGCAAATGTATTCATGGAAGAGAACAAGATTAGATAGGTGATGGCCGTTATGGTATCTTCCAAGATAAAAATGTAAAAAGAAGAGGGAATAGATTCTTAGAAATGGATATAATGATGTCCCTACGAGAGGTTTGACGAAGATAAAAGATGTGACAGGTTCTTAAAAAGAGAAGAGGTCAATGTTACAAAGAGAAGAACAATAACAATGAATGAAAGGGATAGATGGCGATACATAAACGGAGAAACATCGACATTGGATGTGAATGTCAAATGTAAGGGAGTTGAGAAAGAGAAAAGGGAATAGATAGGAGGATTGGTTGATTATGAGAAGAGCAAGAAAGAATGAATATGAAGGCGACAGGGAGACGAAGGAGGAGAAAATAAAGAATGAAAGGGGAGGAAGAAGATAACAAAGCATGATTATAGAGAAAGGGGGAAATGCCAGACAAACAAAGAGGAGATAAGAAAAGAATAGATCAGAGGATGAAATTATGAAAAAGGGAGAGAGTTATTCAACATGAAAGGCACGATGAAGGATGGAGGAGAGGAAAATAGAGAGGTAATGGAAAACGAAAGAGACTATAGAGCAAATAAAATTGAAGAAAACATATCATAGTGAGGAAATCCAAGGTAAAGGATATGGAGCTGACCGCATGGAAATGAATGTGGATGATGAGATGATAAAGGAAATGGGATAACGCTGAAGAGTTAGGTTTCGGATTTGGGGAAGTAAGGAGGAAGTGTGAGGTAAAATGAGAAGGAAGACGATGAAGAAGACATAGATAGAATAATCATAAATGTGGACAAGATGAGTAGATATGATAGAAAGGTGAGATAAAATGCCCTAAAAAGGGTAATAAATACGATGACAATCATGTTTCGTAGAAAAGATGCATAAGTGTTAGCAAAGTAGAAGGTGAAGAGGACAAAGAAGCCTCGTTTCTTCGACGAGTATGATAGAGATACTTTGTGACAAAACAAAAGCGAGCAAATGTATCCATGGAAGAGAACAAGATTAGATATGTGATGACCGTTATGGTATCTTCCAAGACAAAAATTTCAAAAGAAGAGGGGAATATATTTTTACAAATGGATATGATGATGTCCCTACGAGAGGTCTAACGAAGATAAAAGATGTGTGTGGTTCTTAAAAAGAGAAGAGGTCAATGTTACAAAGAGAAGAACAATAACGGTAATGAAAGGGATAGATGGTGATACATAAATGGAGAAACATCAACATTGGATCGTGAATGCCAAATGTAAGGGATGTTGAGAAAGAGAAAAGGGAACAAACAAGAGGATTGGTTGATTATGAGAAGAGAAAGAAAGATTGAATATGAAGGTGACATGGAGACGGAGGAGGAGAAAATAAAGAATGAAAGGGGAGGAAGAAGATAACAAAGCATGATTATAGAGAAAGGGGGAAATGAAGGACAAACAAAGAGGAGATAAGAAAAGAACATATCAGAGGACAAAATTATAGGAAAAAGGGAGAGAGTTATTCAAGATGAAAGGCACGATGAAGGATGGAGGAGAGGAAAATAGAGAGGTAATGGAAAATGAAAGAGACTATAGAGCAAAGAAAATTGAAGAAAACATATCATAGTGAGGAAATCCAAGGCAAATGATATGGAGTGACCGCATGGAAATGAATGTGGATGATGAGATGATAAAGGAAATGGGATAATGTTAAAGAGTTAGGTTTCGATGGGGAAGTAAGGAGGAAGTGTGAGGTAAAACGAGAAGGAAGACAATGAAGAGGAAGTGAAATAGGATGAGGAAGAGAAAGGAGGAGAAGACAATGAAGAAAAGTATGTAGAAGGAGGGGAACCAAGAATGAAGATATTTGGTAAAGAGTGAGAACCATAAGGAACGTAAAGAGAAACTTGAGGGAAGGAATGACATCAATTGGTAAAGAAATAGAGATGCATGAGATGAGGATATGCATGATGATGAGAAAATAGAGAGGAGGTGTACGATGAATACAATGAAGACATTGGCAAGGAAGAATAGAAGATAGAGATGTGGCGAGGAAAAAGAAAGGATGGGATAAGAGAGGCAATGATAGTGAATGGATATTAGGAGAAATCCACCGATAATGATCAGTAGGAAAAGAGAGGACAAAAGATGAGATGAGGTAGAAAGTAAACAAAGAATGGGAGGAGGAACACCGATGAAGGGACGTTAGGAAAATTCCTTTGATAATGATCGAGGACATAGAGGAAGGAAGGAATGAAGATAGAATGGAGGAGGTCAAAGAAAAGGATTCAGATTGTGCAGAATGGGGATGAGTGATTTTTAGGAGAAGTCCCCGATAATTACTAGCACGAAACATAAGATGATGATGAAAGAATTTTAGAGACAGGACCAAAGACAATGATGGGTAAATACGGGGTAGATATGTGGGAGAACTCTAGAAGATGGAGTGGAAAGAGTAAAGAAAGGAGGGATAATGATGTGTAGGAAGATGAAGATGAGGAGAGGATGTAGTGGATGAGAATGAATGAGAGAGAAATGAAGAAACAAGACATGAAATGAATGAAGAAGTAATGGTTAAGTAAGATTACCCAACGACGGATGATGGAGATGAAAAAGGGACCAGTAAGAAGTGGTGTTTGCATGAATGAAAGAGGAGGTGAGAGGATGTGATGATGGGGAATGTCGGAATAATGTAGATGGAGAGAATGTGGGGTAGTGGGGGAGTGCAGGATGACAAATCGTGCTTAAGAGGGACTCTTAAGTAAGATCGCCATGCCATAGGAGGATTTAAGTAAGATCACCACACCGACAGTGATGATATGGAAGGAGAAAGACAACATTGTATTGGATGTAGGTGTGGAAGGGTTGGTTGGAATGGATGAGTACAATGAGAGGAAAAAACAGAAGATGAGGAAGAGATGATGGGAGATGGAAGGATCAAATGACCAACCATTCTTAAGAGGAACTCTTAAGTAAGATTGCCCTGCGATGGAGATGGTTAAGTAGGATCGCCAAACCAAAGAAGAAGAAGAATGATGAAAATATTGAGCAACCTATACCAAGATGGAACAAAAGATGAAAGGAGGTGATATTAAAGTGGTAACAAGGAAACATAGGAGTGTGACATGAGTGGATGGAGGAACATATGCAACATAGATGGAGAGTGTAAGGGAAATCCTTAATTGGGATGCCCACGTGGTGGGAGTGATGATGAAAATGTGTTAAGTGGAAAAGGAGGAGTGGAAAGACATTTGTGGTGGTGATTGTTGTCATTGAAAGAGAAAATGGTGGAGAAGCTTCTATACATAGTTGCTTGTCATTTTATATTCTATTACTACTGCTCATGATCTATTATTATCTTGTCTGACACGAGGGTTGACATCCTCCAAGGGAGTTGAAATCCTCTTAGAACCGGCACTGTCTGGGCAACCCCCGCATATATGATCTAATCTTATCTGTTTCCATCTTGTAGATCTATTTTCTTTCTCACAGATCTATTTTCTCTACACCCATATCCAAAATCTATATCTGCATATGAGGTCCTAAGCCCTCTATCATTTAGAGTTGCTAGTGGCTTGTGGTCTCGGTGTTCACCCATGTGAGAACGAGTTTTCCAGATCAACATTTGGCATGCTCGGTGGGACCCGTTGATCCGGAAAACTTGTTCTCGCGTGGGTGAACACCAAGACTTCCAGCCACTCAGTAACTCCGAATGATAGAGGGCTTAGGACCTCAGATGCAAATATGGATTCTGGATACGGGCGTAGAGAAAATAGATCTGTGAGAAAGAAAATAGATCTGCAAGATGGAAACATATAAGATTAGATAAAGATATGCGGGGGTTTCTGACAAAGCAGATCCGAGAAGCATTAACTTCCTCGGTGGCTGTCAACCCCCATGTTCACAAGAAAATAATGAATATCCAACGATAAGATGACATGCCAAAACTACAGAGATTTGCAATATGTTGAATAAACAATATAAATATGATACCAAACCAGTGTTTCGATATAACAACAAATTGATCGTTAGAGTGACAATATGAGACCGATAGAGCTTCGCCTCCAAACACTCCACAATATGATTCAAAGCTTCACAAACAATTTTGACAAAATATTATGAATTTTAAGCTTGAGAATTTCAAGAATTTTCTCCTCCTCCAGAGGGGGAGAAAGAGTCCTATTTATAATTTGAATGTGGATTAAAATAAAGGATTAACGAATAACTATAATTTGTAAAATCAATCTTGATTAAGAGGACATGATGAAGAGTTGATTTGATGGTGGGGTTCATGATGTGAGAAAAGGAAAAGATGTGATGTGGAGTGGGGACATGGTTAGGTGTAATAGTGAAGTCATGTGCTCACTTTACACTATTGATTTTTGGATTTGTTGTCGGATAGGGAGATTTTTGAATTATTGACTTCATGGGTGGGGTTAATAATTTAATAATTTGAAGGGATTGAATTTTTAGGTGGGAATTGATTTTTAGGTGAGAATTGATTTTGACTTAAGTGGGGAACATGTGGGGTTGTATATATATATATATATTTGTGAATTATTTAATTATTAAATAGGATGATATGACTTATTTGAAAGAATGAATTATTTAGCATAATATAGTTTTGGCATGTGATAAGAGATTAATATAGTTATAAGATTAATTAACTGAATATGAATTGTCGGTAGGAAACGAGATTTGAGTAAGCCTGTCTTTGAAGGAGACCAAAACACGAGGTGATACCAAAATTTGGTGTCTACAATGTAAGAGAGTATGAGATAGAAAAAAATTTCATGTTTGCTTGGAGTTGCTAATTTGGATGTCGATGGTGAGGTTTTGGGCGATCTCATGCCAAGAGTGAGTTTTTTTGGGCGATCTTGTTAGAACATAATATTAAGTGTTCATAATATTTAGTTTATAATTAAATAATATAGATTATAGTTTATTTTCTTTATTATTTAATATACACTTTATATTAGGTCTTATTACTTATTAATTAACTAATCATTTATTAAATCGGGGTGTACCCAAATCACTTAATGGTTATAACCCTTCGAGTTAATCAAATATGGCGATGGGCCATAATCGAGGTATGGATTTTACTCGGGTTAAAAATGGTTTTTCCCCCCATTGGGGTTTTCCACGTTAAATCCATGTCATTGTGTATTATTTAATTATTGCATGTTTAAATGTTTTTCCCTAAATGTTTGATGTGATATATTAATTTAATTTGGTTAATTAATTCCTCGGTCCTAATATGGTACCAAAGCTGAGTATAATGTTTATTAATTAATTAACCAATAAGATGTGTCGGTTGGGTTGGTTGGTTAGTTGGGTGGTTAGAAAGTGTATGTTAAATACCCCCTCCTTCCCTTGAGACATTACACAAGACAAAAACATTTCATGAAACCTTGCTCAAGCACGTAAATAAAGGTAAGGGTAAATGTTATTTGAAATATTTCATTATTTGTCTATAGTTTCTAAAGTGTGTGTAGGATCAAAATTATTCAAAGGGTAAATTCAAAGTAAATAAAGGAGGAGACAAAGCTCCATCAAAATAAGGTTTCTTCATACTATAGATTAAAAACTATAATAATCTTTTTATAAAATATATATTATATAGTTTATATAAAACTATATAATAAAATCATTATAGTTTATATTATGAACTATATCAATGTATATAATGTTAATTAAACAATCTTAGAAGCCCAATCTTAACTACAAACTAGCAATCGCATGTGCACAATGCAATGTGAATGCCGAACAATATATTTGTTATTTGTTTTAGAGGGATAGTTATTACTTTTGTAGTTGATGTTGATAAGGGGTGTGATTGATTTTGTAAGTATAGAAATATAGATGAACCACTTCATTTAAAGGTTATATTTCTACATTTCTAACTTGTTACAAATTTGTACATATACATTTTCCAATCTTATATCATGAGTGGTAGCAGTTTACGGAGTTGTTTATTTGAACTAAACATGAATACATGAAGACTTCCATACATGTGTAGATTTAATATCATGTGTGGTAGCGTTTTGTGGGCCATTTTTGCATTAAACATGAATACATTTGATACTGTTTTGGATAGTTAATTACTTTTGTAGTTGATGTGGTTTGTAATTATTTCGAGAAAATTGTGTTAGTGTTGCATCGGTTGTTTGGTTGTGTGGTTGATTTTTTACAATCATTAACATGTTGATAAGGGGTGCGATTGATAGTGGTAGTGTAGGAATATAGATGTAACATTACATAGAAATGTTCTATGTGTATATTTAAATTTATTACAGATTTGTATATATACATATGCAAATCTTATATCATGAGATCTGAACTAAACATGTATACATGAAGACCTTTGTACATTTGCAGATTAAATATCATGAATGGTAGACTTTTGTGGGCAATTTTATAAATACAAACAAAATAATACATTTGTAACCCCTGAATGGGTGTTTGTGGCCTACAATTTTATTTTCACTAAACATGAATTCATTTGATACCCCCTTGAATGACACTTCCACTTTGGAATTATTTGAAAAGAGTTACAGATTGTTTGAAAAACACTTATGAATAAACCAATACAATCTATTTTTTAAATCAAATTTCTTTCTTTTTGCTTGTGCAATTTTTTTGCACATTTCTTATATTTTTGTGTAGTTGCATATGCCTCGATTCTTATTCCCATTTTGCTCACTTTGTGGGATGGTTCAGATTTCAATGCATCTTCATTAGAATTGTAAACCAATCAGAAGCCTCATGAATGTGCTCTAATTGTTCAAAATTTGGAGAGAAAAATTGGGGATGTTGGCAACAGGTGGAGGTGATCTCTGATTATCTCGGCTATCACTGTTTTAGATGGTTTTGGTTTCTTGCAATACAAAACATTAACAAAACATTGAAGATGTTTAAAATCTTACTTCCTTTGCAAGCGAAATTATTGTCAAGCCCGTTGTAGGGAGGGGAATTGTGTTTCTAGTCTACATCGTATTAAACTAGAGAGGAAAAGAAGTGTGTTAGTCCAAGAAGATATTCATATTTATGACGGGAAACTTTAAAATCCTTTTTGTTGATTAGTCTGATGTCCAACTTGAGACGCTTCGAAATAACCTCATTGGGGAATGAACCCCTCGACACATAACGAATCCTGTCATTGACAAAGGCACATGTCCCCACATGTCACTTCAAAAAAGGATTAGAGCCAACTATAAATATAAATGAAACAATCAAAAATAAATAAAATGAAAGTAGTCTACAATAATTTTTAGTCCATAACATACAATAAACAAAACAAATGAGTAAATACTTCAATCAATATTGAAACCCACCTGAAGTTCGTTTAGAGACAACACTCTTTTCTTTACCGCAAGAGAAAGAGAATAAAAAATATCAGATTGTTTCCCATCTAGATGTTGCACCTTATCTTGCGAAAAAGCTAAAGAAGAAGTTAAACAATTGTCATAAACAATAAAAAGAGAAATTAAGTGCTTGTAAATATTTAAGTAATTCTCACATACCATCCGAATATAACAGTTCCATTCAGAGTTGCTTTATAATTACAAGTACTAAACATTAAGAAAGCACTAAACTGTGTTTTAAGCTTTTGATCAAGAAATCATAACATTTAAGTTACATTTCATACTTTCTATTTGCACCTAAAATAACCTTACCACCAATACTATATGTTACACTTAACTACATCCTTGCTACTATATGTTCCTAAGATCTGTTTATCCTTTCAAAGTACAATTGAATGTCAAATCTATAAGTTGGGACACCAATAACAACACAATCACAAAATCCCCTCCCTCATATCAATTCACAATTTTCACTTCTATAGTGTGACTTGCAACCTACAATTTGTGATTTCATTAAGGAGAAGAGTTAGAGATAGTCTTTTCTTGCTTTAGAGCACCCATCCTATTCTAAAAGCTAAGCAATCTTAGTTATCCATCTATAACCATTCTACTGTCCTCAAGCCATAGGATTACTCCCTGGGTACCATATATTGTAGCATACACATCTCCTGTATCTACTGTACCAACATCTAACTTGGTAACTCCTGCCTGATTTTTGCCACAATAGGGTCAAAATTTTAAGCAACTTCCTTCCCTTGGATATGCTCTTGCTTGTCATGCGCTTCGTTGGAAATAGGATAGGCCTAGAGCCAATGATAATCTTATCTTACCCCAAGGTTCATCCCCACATATATATCCACAGTAAGGAAGAGCGGATAACAATAACCAAATACAAATAGGGAAAAAGTTGAAAAACATGAATCCCAAGGAGGTTGATTCTTAATCTAAAAGTCAGGAACCGATAAATAAACAAAATATTATAAACTTTCCAATCCAGACTCTAGAAACTCTTGCCCCATAACCACTAGGAGACATTGAATACAGGTGAAGGGACAATGATATTTGAAACAGGGGACTGAAAAGACAATTGACTTTAAGAGGCTCTTTGACAGGGGGTTCAAGTCAGTGAGCAATGTCTTCAAGACTGGTTGGGAAATGGTGAAAACTATGAAGATAAAAAAGCAAAAACTAGTGTTTCTTTCACCTTTTCGTGTGACAAAAAAATAGAAACAAGTGTTTTCTTCATCTCTTCATGTAATAGGCGTTTAGAATCCTTTGTATGACTCTTATGTTCACTTCCAAGCTTAGATATACACCATGGGGGTTATGTAAGAGCATTCAAGAGGAATCATAGAGGTAGGAGATGACTTTACTGACTTAGTGCGGTAGTCAAGTATGTTGATTAAGCAAGTAATCCATCACATGCCATGAGTTTCCTCTAGGCAGTGTAGATATAACCAATTCAATTTTGTTTCTTATGGTTTTCGTATATCAACAATTAATCGATGCAAGTAACAATAGTTGTTTTTTAAATAGATCAGGTTCCAAAGACTTTCTTCTATTGTTATCAAAATATTGGCTAACTTGGATGTGTATGATGTTGTGTAACAAAATTGTGGACCAATGTAATGAACAACATCCATCTCAAAACTGAAATTTGTTTGCATCTATTTGGGTTCATTAATATTATTGTGCATAATTATAGCTCTGTACCGTTCAAATCATCCATAGGCATTTACAAAAGGCTCTGCAAAAAAATGGAGCAATATCTTATTAGAATTGGAGCAAAGTGATATAACTAACATGGCTAGACATGATTTCATATTGTATAGATTATCAAACAACAAATCAGAAAGCAATATCTTATTAGAATTAAATTTTAGGTTATAGAGCTTTAAAGAATTTTTTTATTCATTAGGCTGAGAAAAATATGGATTTTAGAAAACTAAAAAAACATAGAAGAAAAGGATTGTATAAAGCAAAATTTTGTTCAATAGATAGAGAAAAAATAGGTTTTAGCAGAGATGCTGCAATCTATGGTAATTCTGATCTTATTGGGAATTTTGATTTTTGGATGCAGTTTATGTCCATGAAAATTTGAAATCATCCTGGCCCACTGGGTCAAAACATGTTAAAGACGGGGTGTTAAACATTATAGTCTTCATCCAATTAAATAGGTTGTCTACATGCAGGGACTTGTTCCATGATTACTCATTTTCCTAGTGTGAAATAGGTGGCAATTTGTTGGGTTTGTATGGGACAAAACTTCTAATATTGGGCCCTAAATTGGTGGTTTTGTATCTGATATTGTTTTTTTTGATGTTGAATTGGTGAGGTTTAGGGCTACAATCTTCGACCCCATTCATTAGGAATCATGATGCCCGAGGTCAAATCTCAGTTGAGGGAGGACTTCTTTAGTTTGGAGTACAAGAGTCATTGAAGGGCAACCAATCCAAGTGGCTCTTCAAATTACACCTGATTGAAAGAATAATCACTGCTGACCTACTGTATTAAAATATGTTAAGTCGGGGTTCCTGTTCTGATTTCCATGTTGAATTGCAGTCCAATATGGTTTTACAAAAACTTAATTTGGTTTTATTCTAAGCTGTTTTATACCAGGTTTAGTGTAATTTGGCACGGTTCATCTTCACCTTGTTTACTTTGAAACTCAACATTGAACCACCATGGTATAATTTCTGAGTTCACCTCATGAATCAGTTAACTCGGTTAACATGGATATGAAGACAAGAGGAATAGTATAATTTGGGAATACTAAAGAAAGGGGATTGAGGATATTGATTCAGTCCATTTCAATTCTTCAGACACCCCAATGGCACCTGCTACTTCATTGGGGACTCTCCAAACTCCAAAGCAAGATCATATTTAAGAACAGTGGAAAGATCTTCATCTACAATAGTGTCCACTCGGGCCTTTTCATCTGATTCAGATGAATTCTTTCCTGCTTCATTTCATGGTTCAACTTATAAATCGGTAATCTCAGTTCACAGGGATACAAAGAAAGCGGGAACAGTAAGATTTGGGGATACTGAAGAAAGGGATTTGGAGGATACTGGTTCAGCCCTTCTGAATTCTTCAGACAACCCTATGGTGCCTGTTACTTCAAACAAGTTTTTTGTAGACATACCAGGAAATAATGATATAATTGTCAAGTCACAAGGGAAGAAAGGATTGTGTTATAAGTGTGGGAAAGGGAATCGAGTGAAGGAGAAAGAAACATGTTTGGTTTGTAATGCTAAATATTGTCGCAATTGTGTCCTTAAGGCAATCATGGGTTCGATGCCTGAAGGGCGCAAATGTGTAGGCTACATTGGCCATCCTATTGATGAGTCCATGCAACCTAGCTTGGGTAAATGCTCCATAATCTTGATCCACCTGCTTAGTCCCTTGGAGATTCAACAAATCATGAAGGCCGAGAAAGAATGCCCAACAAATCACCCGGTCTTTGGGGCAAGGTAAACAATCTTTTCATGTAGATATCTTTGATAATTCCTTTACTGATTATGATTTAATTCAAAACTACTAAAACCAGCGAAAAAGCTAACACATCAAACACCTGCTAAACTGTCCAAAAGCCCGTCAAATGTAATTGATAAAAAAAAAAACGTCAAAATGGTCTGTCAAAATTAACTTAGTTGAGAAACGACCTAGGAAGGACCTTTCCCATAGGGGGAACACCTTCGGCGTAAATATAGGTTATGTCTAATATAGACTATAGCCTATATACTATGTATGCGGCCATTTTAAAAAAAAAAAAATCTTAATAAAAATATATATAAAAATAAAATATTTATTATATAGTTTACAAAACTATATAATAAAAATATTATACTATAGTTTATATTATATAAATTATATATAAACTATGTGGCCTAAGACATAGTTTATTAAACTATTCCTATATTCTATACCTCTGCGGCTTATAATCTAATTCGCCGGTAGGCGTCTACTTTGAAGATGCCCTTGCTGGAAAGTGTCAAATTCCCACGGCTCCAATATTTACTGTCTTGCCGGATTTTAGATATTTTTCTACAGTCCTAGATATTTACTATCCTAGATATTTGATTTTGATTTTATTCTTCATAAAGTAAATTCTATAGTTTACTATTTGGAAAATAATATTGGTCATATATCTTGTTCAAAGTTTTTGAGATTCAAAAGTTTTTTGATTTTGATTTTATTCTTCATAAAGTAAATTCTATAGTTTATTTTTTGGAAAATAATATTGGTCATATATCTTGTTCAAAGTTTTGAGATTCAAAAGATTTAATAGATAAATGTCCGGTGTTTGACCAAATGATGAAACGTGATTTAGTTTGGCGACTATCATAATTGTGTCTTACAAAAATATGGACAATAACAAAATAAGAGCTTTGCAACAACATATAGACATCCATGCAATATCAACGCGAAATACAACTCAAATAAATTAAATATTGCTACTATCTTTGGCGTAATTTGCAACTCATTTGCAATTCTTTAGTATATAGGTTTTTTTAAAACTATATTTAGAACTTTGTGTTTCTTTTGTGGGATAGTCGGTTTATGTAAACATTAAATAAAAAAATATTGTGCCGTGAATGTTGTGGCTACGGCCACATACTCGTTTTTAACTCGCGCATTTGGCAAGTTGACCACGTAGTACTTCAATCCCACATGGCAATTTGTTTAGCTCGACGTGCTTTTCCTAGATTCCCTTTGCTTTTAAACTTTAAAGTATGTAATCTAGTGAATCACATGATTAATGGATTCAAAGATCCGTGGTCGTTGAGATTGGGAGGCTAAGAATTCATAAAAATAATTATAAACAAGTTACCGTATTTTTAATGAATACTTGAAATATTAAAATTTATTTATTATATGTGTACATGTTATCTTGTGGTAGCTTATGGAGAATTTCTATCACATTTAAAAGATCCTTTCTCTTAACACTTGGTCATTTTTGTCTCGCATAAAGGTATGTATTTATAATGCAATATATAATATTCAAAATATTTTTTTATTACTAACAATCGCACGTGAGGTGTGTGATGTGAACGCCAAAAGGGATGTGGTAGAAGAAAGAAATGTGGAGAAGGGAAGTAAATAGAGGAGCATAGTTGTAATACTTAAGTTATTTGATTTGTCAGTTATACGGAGGAAGAGAGAGTGGAATAGAAGCCAAAAGTAGTGCAGAGGGCATAGGAGTAATGCACAGTAATGTTAGAGAGGAGTAAGTATTCATGAAGATGGTTTAAAGGAAAGGACTTGAAATGCGAGTGAAGAGAATGGGAATAACTGGAGAAAATGCAATGGACATGAAGAATAGTTTTATGCAAAGAATAAAAAGTGATAGGAATAAGAGCAAGAATTTTTTATATGAGCTTTACATTATTGTCTTGGGTTAAAGAGTTGAAATAGAAAGCGTGGGAAATGTAAAGGTTACTTGTTCAAAACCCAACCACAATGGTCTTACTTGGTTTTCCTCCTATCAATTATAAGTTTGAGTAAATGTAAGAAAGAAAGAAATGTGCAAACAAACATTGATGATAGAAAGTTACGATTATTTTCCGCACGTGACGGTGAATTATAAAAACAAGATTGGTACATTGTTCATGGGCATCCTCCATAATGTACCCTTGTAGTAAAGCGAGTTGATTGGAAAGTAACTATTTATAGCTAACATTTATGGAGAAGGTATCGTCATCTAAAGCCATTGATAGTCGTAATGGTGCTTACTATCTACGAGCATTGGTGTTAAAGATCGAAATGGGTGGTTCTCCATTTGTTGGATAATACAAAGACACAAATGGAAAGTTAGGAAAAAAATTTGTGAATTAAATACATACATGTCCTAAACCTTTTCCATGGTTGAAGTCGTTCTTACAAAGATAATTTCCAACTATATATAGCTAAGAGGAAGCTAAGAGGTTAACAATTAGGACTTTAATCAAGAATATTTTTGACGATGGCCATAAAAATATGCTAGCATTAAAGGTACAACAATAAGAACAGGAACATACCTTGAATGAATTTCATGGAAAAGATTCTCTTCATCTCTTCGTAACCAAAGCCAAGAAATATGTGTAATATTCATATTAGATTAAAAAGACCTTGTTTATAAAATCTTTATGTTTACGTTTGTCTATATATGAAAAGGAATAGGATTCTTTTTTAACAAGGATATGGTATGTGAAGTAATACATGTCTGTAAAAGAAAGGAAAAAATTTAATAAATAATTGGTTAGTGGATGTCATTGTATGCCTGTCTCCCCCCTAAATACTAATACACATGCAAATGCCATACAATTTTTGTCGGCGTCAATAATTAAGAACATGCAAACCACACTATTTTTGGTTATTGTATAAATTGGAGAAAAGCGGGCATAACAAGTTATCATTGACAACAAACCCCTTGGTATTTTTGCAGATAGAATGCATTTCAATTTAAGGTGAATTATCTTGTTTGTCTTGACACAATTTAGAGAGGGATACATGAAGTGGACCCATCATCCCAAGTCAAGCCATTGTAGTTTATGATTTTGTTAACCACGAAACACAGGGCCATCCATCTGATTTTGTGTTATCTTTATGGGAACTTATCTTACGCCATTCTCTATGCTCTCTTAGGGAATACAATGTTTCATTTGTAAGAGTTTTAAAGAGTGCACTACAAACATTGGATCAAAAAACTATAGCTTAGAACAATGTAAATGTTTCCAATTTATGTTATGTTTATACCATGAAAACAAACTTCATATCATCACTACATTTTATAACCATTCCGAGTTGCTTTTTATGGTCTACACCACAACGTCAACATTTCCCTTCTCAATATAATTTGCAATTGGCAAAACTTTAGAAAGTAGTTGATTTTATTTTTCTATTACCATATATTATACTAACCCCAAGAATGGCAACATAAAACTAATGAACTGTTAAAAGGTAATATTTGCATTAACGTTGTCATCTCATGAAAAACACTTGCCAATTTTGTCGCAAAATATTTATTTTTATTATAAATTTAAACATATTATTTAAAATCAATTATAAATTTGTAATAAATTTCAAATTTATGTAGAATTGCAAATTTGTAATAAATTTTAAATTTATTAGATATTTCAACTTTTATAATACATTTTTTTGTTGAACCTATTTTTTAGGCGTATACAATATGATAGAATTAATATATGTACATTTATTCTTTAATCGTGCAAGGATTCATAAATAGAATAGATGCCCAGGTGTTTTTTGTTTGTTATGGTAAATAATAACACGATTAAAGAACTATAGTTTTAAATATTTAAATTAAATGAAAGTAAAGTACTCTCTTATATGAGCAAGAGTCCAAGATAAAATCTTTGAATGAAAATTTTTCTATATGCATCCTTAAAAAAATTCAACTCTCGTTTCCTTTTCTACATTTTTAATTTCCCTCCCAACAGCTTTTTTAGCCCAAATACATTTTGGAGGATGATTTCATTCACAATAAAGATGCGAGTATATACCCTAATCGAAAGAATTTTTTTATCTAAGACAACATAGTTTTCATCCTACATATATGAGTGTAAAATTTTAAATTTCAAATAGAAAACATTTTAATGAGTAATGCAAACAATCTACTTAATAAAAATTCATTTCTTTGACGATGAGCAATGCCTACTATCATATGTATTTTTTGATCTAAAATTCCTGTTCCTTACTTATCACTAAGAACTTCTCACACAAAAATTAATATAAAAATAAAAATATCCATTACGAGAAAAAAATGTAAACAAAACTAATAGCTAAACTAAATTCAAATGAGTTTCCTTACTACAAATAAAATACAACACAATTTATGCCATGCATGCAACCAACGAGTTGAAACAAAGAATTTCATGAACATCATCAAATGCACAATCAAAGACAAGAAACAATGTCCCTTTCCACAAAAGGACTATAAAAATTCTTGTTTTGCCTTATCACATTACTCAAAACTCATAGAACAAAAATTTATGAAGTTAACATAATTCTTATTTGTTATTATGTTTGTTCTTAAAAACTAATTCAATCAGTAGAATGGGTACATGGTATCCAAGAATGTGAAAATTTGCAGAGTAATTATAGTAATTTTTCCTCTTACATCTTACTGACCTATGATTAGGCTTCTTTTTAAACAATTTCTAAGCAAATGTAGTAACCTGTTTATTGTTATTTTGAGGAGAACAAGTTGTGAAGTTTAAGCAACTGCAACCTATATACCTTTGTATTTGTTTAGATTTGTAATCAAATTCTGTTGCTTTGTAGTTTAAACATGATATTTCAAAATCTTTCTTTGCATGTCCTTATATTTGCTTCAATTTTTTACTGGGGCTTACGCATCTCGAGTTGGTAATTGTACTCTTTTTGTTGGATTTAAAGTTATGTTGTTGCTCAGGCCTTTGACAAAGCTATACGAACGTTTCATGCCATAGAAAAGTTCAAACTTGCTGCAAAATACGATGATTTCCTTTGCCTTCTCCATGCTCTTTGCATATATCAATATCTTGAAGAGGTTGAAGAATTAATTTATCTCAATAAGAAGTACTTTCCACTAGAAGTAGAGAGCTTTAATGTTCTTCTTAATGGTCAGGGCAAGATTTTAGATGTGTATCATGTCAAAAAAGTGTGGAATGACATGTATAATCTATGCATCACCCTCGATGTTTATTCTTATACTACTATCATTTGTTGCCTTTCAAAGGTAGGAAAATTCTATGATGTTATCAACCGCTATGATGAAATGATGAAGAAAGGTTTTACTCCAAACTTGAAGGTGTATAATGCAATAATTTATGTTCTGGCTAAACAAAATTGAGGAAGCATTGCATTTCTTCAACAAAATTCAAGAAAAGGGTTTCAATCTGAATGTTGTAACATACATCTCACTTATTTTACACCTTTGTATGGCATGGGAAGTGAAAGAGGCTTACAAAATGTTGGATGAGATGATTCAGAAGGGGTTTGCACCGAAAATTAGAATCTATCATGCATTTTTTAGATTTGTTAAAAATGGGGATGCAATCTTTGAGCTCATTGATAGAATGAAAAAAACTGGTTGTGCTCCTATAATGGAAACTTACCTTATCTCCATCAGAAGGTGTTGTAGTTGGGGCCAACATGAGAATGCCTTAAAGCTATGGAATGCTATGGAGAAGCATCGTTTCTATCCTGATGATCGTTCTTGTATCATTTTGCTGGATGGATTCTTTCTGAATGGCAAACCAGGGGAGGCTTGCAAATGCTATGAAAAAATGAAAGATGAAGGATTTTCTTTGGAGCAAAAAATAGATAGGATGTTTGAATCTTAGGTTGTAGGAAGAAAATACATGCCTCTGCAACTACACGAGAATATCTCCAAGGAGAGAATGGATTGAGAGAGAAGAAAATACAGTAGTACATTGCATTGAAATGTTTAATGGCCTACCTGAGAAGATAGAAAAAACTTAAAATGTATTGTGCAACTTCAATATTAGATACAACAAAGAAATGGTGGACCACTTGATTAAGTGAATGAGAAAGTATCAAATTCGGGCATAAAACTCAAAAGATATGTGTTTTCTATTAACTGTTGTCACTACTCACAGTTTGGCCTGAGTTCAATGTTACAATCACTCCTCTGTTCTCTCTTTTTCCTTTCTAAACCTTTAATCAAGGAAAATATGCTTTTGGTCCATGTCACATTAAGGAAGGCGTGACTAAGAAGTAATTGTTTCTAGCTTGTTTGTGAAGGACATAGCATGTTGTAAAGAGCGATCTCTTCCACCAGGCTGCATAATGTGTCAAACTAATATGGACGTATTAAATGCACAATAGAATGGGTTGTATATCTTTTATGGATTGGGAGGATGCCGTATTCGAGGTGATTTTTGGTCGGCTGCTGCAACCCTACAAGATATGGGAAAACATCATCAAACAACATACACACAACAAATTTATTTATATAGTCAATGAAATCTTCTACGCCCACCATCAAAATCCACCAAAACCCTGCAAAAAGAACACAACTAGTAGCGAGACCTAGAAAATAACTACAAAGAAAAGAGGATGATTTTTTTTGAAGATTGAGAATTTTCATAGCCTAAGTAAGGATCCCTTACAGGCGGTCAAGTATTATTCTATGCTATCTATTACTGTGCTCAGAATCTCTTCTCTCTAAACCGTGTGCACCTCTACATGAAAAATAAAAACCCCAAAATTTTACTGAGAAGTCAAATCTAAACTTAAAAATAAAAGAAGAGAGATCAAAAACCAATTCTTTCAACAAAAGAGTACATTATATAAACAAGGAAACCCTAAATTATGGATGTCTCGGTTAATTTTCCAATGAGCTAGCTTAAATTCACCTAAAGCATCGTCTAATTGCAAGTTTTAAATGGTGGTGAAGAAGATGCTATGGTTTAGGTTGTCGGTAGAAAAATCAAATAATGAAAGGAGAGGGGAGAATTAATGTGGCATCACCACGTACACTGAAGGCGTGAAAAAGATGATCTAACCCTTTTCATGGATGACATCTACCACATTTTCCAGCCTTCCACATTGCTATGAAAATATTCGGGGTGAGTTTGGAAACCTATTCACAAATTTACACATACATGCAACAACACATCCAAATCATAAATCTAAACATGTTATATTCCATGGACCAGAAAGACTGAGAATCCATAGAACTTTTGTTGCAAGAAGAGAGGAATATAAGTCACTTAGGGTTTTCCCATTTCTAGGGCTTTATATTCGATCGGTGACCCATACTCCAATGCCTTCTATCGATCATCCATCTCCATGACAAAAGCATACCGTGTAAAAATATTGTGTGACGCATACTACGTAAAAATATTGTGTGAGGGGAACATGAGCAAAGTAGAACAGGATGTTCAAGAGGAACATCCTGTCGAAATAGCTCCTTATAGCTCTATTTTTTTCCCATCGCACTGTTAAATATACCCACGAAAAAGTAACTTTCCGTAAAAAGTGAAAAATGTACAAACGACCGATCACAAAGTTAAACGCCCTGAAAAAACGTCGAAAGGATGTCAATTTTAACATAGTCGCAGAAACATCCGCATGAGGTCCTTTCCCATAGGGGGGACACCTTCGGCGTAATATAAGTAATTTTTATTTATCAAGATTGTTTTAGATAGATTATTTGATAATATTGCATATGTTATACCGAACTAAAACTCGGGAAGGAGAAAATTGTAATTTCCTTCATAAAAACTAGCTTAGTTTGTATTTTTGGTTCGATTTAAACATTGACTAATAAAGCATTTGGTATAAACAAAGTGGTGATCTTTAAAAACTAAACTCGTCGAGTTAGTGAGACCAACTCGACCAAGTTGATAGAATTATCACATATAAAGGAGCAAGAGCTCCAAATTTTTTACTATTATTTTAATTATTTTTTGTTTTTTTAAAATTAAATATAATTTATTGTAAAACCATTTTTTTAGTTTTTAAACTAAGAAAAATAGTTAAAATAATTAGTTTAATTAGATAAGTTATTTTCTAAATGATGATTTTGTGACACGACGACTAAATTGTTGTCGTTTATATAGAAAACTAAAAAAATCACTCACATTTCGATTGAATTTTATTATCAAAATAATACATTCGTGTGTAGATTATATGCTTGACATGACCTCATTTTCGACGTAAACTGGTTGATTTTCGATTACAAGTATCAAACAACGACATGGGGATTTCTGTTAACCTTGTTTTTAAATCCTCATTAATTATTTAATTTTATTTACGTGAAAATGGGGTCTAATCAGTTTTCGATTGATAAATCTCAGATGTTGAATGGGAATAATTACAACATTTGGAAGATTTGATGAAGGAAAAATCATGGCTCGCAAACTATGGGTAGTTGTGAATGGAACTAGAAAGACTCTAATTGAAAGAAAAACAATCCGAAACAATGTCGTTACGTATCAACAAAAAGTACATGAGGTGATGTCCATTATTTTACGGAGCATGCAAGATGATTTTTGCTTCATATCAGAATCAAGAAAGTTTGAGTGAGGCTTGGAATCAATTGGAATCGATGCACAAAGGTATGCGTTTATCAAAAATCATTAAACTAATTTTAGAACTAATGACAACTCCCATGAAGGGAGATGAAAAAGTAATTAATTATTTGGAAAAAATTAAAAATATTAAGTCATAGTTAGATGGATGTAATTGCAACTTAATTTAGGATAAATTACTTTATTTCATTATTTAGTTGAATATTCATGAAAAATTTAGAAATTTCATTTCAATTTTGAATTCTAAATATCAAACTGAACAAGACATTCCAGATTTGCAAACCCTTAGTGCTCTTTGATTTAGGAAGAGCAAGTTATGACAAACTTTGATTCAAAAGAGAATGCCACTCAAAGCAGCTTCTTGCTCAAAATTAAAAAGTAAACCTTCTAGGTTCAACAAGAATCAAAAATCAACTTTTAAAACTCCTAGTAAAAACAAAAACCAAGAAACTTAAAAATTAGTTTTGATGGTAAATGTCATAAGTATGAGAAATTTGGCCATAAGAAAAAGATTGTAAATGAACAAGAAGTCAAATTTCAAAAATAAAAATGGAATAAATCATATCAAAATCAAGATGAAAATGATGAGAATAATCATAGTGCTAATATAATAACTTTATAATCTACTTCTATTACTTCTAAATGAAAAGTATATGATTTATTTGAATATATTGTTGAAAAAGGAGTTGTTTTTCATTCATAATTAATAAAAATGAACTAGAAGTAACTACAACTGAAAACATACAATGACTTATATATTCTTTAAATTTTTGCTTCTTTTTTGGTAGTTTATTAAAAAAATAGAACTGTTGTTCATTTTTGGCATGAAAAATTGATCATATATGACATGTCTAGGCTTAAATTTTCCACCTATGAAATGTATTGAAGGGTGCTTACATGATCATTGTTTGAAGCAAACTCCACTTAAATCCATGGGAAGTGTCCACATCAGTGGATCATGTTTTTAGTGAATTCTGTGATTATTCTTATATGATTTGATTATCTATTCAGATATGTTATCTATCAAGTCTTATCTTTTTTAAAGGCTTAAGATAATGAAGATATATATGTTTTTGATAAAACATTTCTTAGTATGTGATTACTAAAATATTATTATATGCATATCAAACGGTTAGGAAATCTAGTGTCCACATTGATATTTAGTATTTACCATAGAATAAAAACTACTTATAGTTTAATTAGTAAGTTAGTAATATTGGTTAGTCTTATATATATTGTTATAACAAACAATATATTACAAATAATACATTTGTTATTTTACCTTCCTATTTAATAGGAAGTTGGTTTGCTATCTCCTTGGCTATTTAATAGCCAATATACTTGTGTACAAAATTGTTGTATGTGAAATATAGAGAAATCATTATTGTTGTGTTTAATTGTTGCAATCTAATCCAAATTCATCATCCGGTATCAGAGAAAATATATTTGAGTAGTTATGAATTCTTGAGGTCTATATGAGGATGAGAGTCTTTCAAAGATTTATTTTATAGTGTATAAGTGGCAAGATCGAATTTTGGGATTCGAACTGGCAGTATGCTATGTATTTTTGAGTTCTATCCTAACGGTGTTTGTTCTTTGTAACGTGGAGTAATACGTGGAACTACACCCTTATAAGTGTCAAACAATCTTCTATTTCTCTCTTATCGTATATTGGATCCTTGTTCATTGCTACAGATTTGTTTCACTTGAATATGATTTGATCTCAAACCATTATCAGTCTGTTGATAAGAGTTGTTTGAATAAATTTAATGAGCAAAGCGTTGTTTACGTTTGCATTTATTCTTTTTATCAACACTTGCCTTCTAGTCAAATCAATGGCCAATTTGATACGCAACACACCCAAAGAATGTGTAGATTTACCACGTCACAGTGAAAAGTCTCCAACAATAATGAATCCAAGGAGCTTTGATCTTCAATCGCATAACATAGAGCTATATATCATATCACTCCATCCGATTCTATCTTGTGACGCGTCGTTGTCAACTACAAATTCCATGCCATTTTGTCATATCGTGGCTATTATTCCCTTAAAGAGTGAAATAACTCATGCTCATCAATGAATACATCTGAAAGTAATGCATTGAGTTAAAGTGATTAATTATTAGAGATCTGTATCATTTTATGGTGTGATTCAAGAGTCTTTTTAGGTAAAGGGTTGTTATTGTCTTATGTGTTATTATTATTTTTATTTTTAAAAATCAAAATAGTTAAAGTTGTTGTCAAAGAGAGAATTCAAAAGTCATTATAAGTTTCGAGTTGGTCTTCATGTTATTATTATAAAATGTTATATGGCTCATTTTATCCATCTCGATAGTCACTCAAAATGATTTTGTATTGTAAAAGACTCATGAGTTAGTCATAATAGTTGTCGTGTTTTGTTGTAGTCTAGTAATTTTTTAGTCAGTACATGTTATCGAGTTGAAAAATTGGTCATTGTAAAAGTCTGAAAAATAAAATAAAAATTACCTCATGGATGTATTTTTGATGGAATCCACGCCTAAGTCAAAATTGGGGGCATTTCAATTTGAGCTCCACGATCAAATCAGGTTGAGTTAGTAGCATCTAGATGCATTAGAGTTTGGAGGTAATGAAGGAAGGAGGACGATCAATGCCTCTCATCGCAACCAATGACAGGGGGTGCATTTTGGTATGGTGGCATCTCTTTTTCAGTTGTGTAGTGTGTGCAGAATAAAATGGTTTGTGGTTTCCTTCCCCTGTTATGATTAAAATGAGGAGTATGTGCATTTTGAAATCTGAAAATAGTTGTATAGGAGGGCAACTGAACTAGAGTGATCCTCTAATGCATGAGATTCTTCGACCTGTCTTACTTCTGACATTGATCGGCCGGTGAAAGAGCGTTCACTGGAAGTGAAAGTGGGAACTGTTGAGTTCATGTATGTAGGTGAATTGATGGAAGTGTGATCATCCGGTATGGGATTCACTGTGGTGAAGCAGATTGGTCATGTGCAACAAGATCTAAGCTAGTAACATGCAAGCCTAAAATTATGTGGAGGCATACAATTTTGTTTCTAGTTTTTTAGATGTGTTTTCTTCCCATGTAAACACTAAGGGGGAATGTTAGGAAATCTAGTGTTCACATTGGTATTCATTATTTACCGTAGAGTAAATACTACTCATAGTTTAATTAGTAAGCTAATAAATATTGTTTAGTTGTATATATATTGTTATAACAAACAATATATTACGAATAATACATTTGTTATTTTACCTTCCTATTTAATAGGAAGTTGGTTTGTTATCTCCTTGGCTATTTAATAGCCAATATAATGTATGAAATTGTTGTGTGTGAAATATAAAGAAATCATTATTGTTGTGTTTAATTGTTGCAATCTGATCCAAATTCATCACAAACAACACTTGGGATGCCCTTGCATTTGTATTGGAGACGTCCAATACTGATTGCATCTAATATATATTTTACAAGAATAGTATGTTGAAATTTTTCAACATATTTTAACATGGTTAGTTGTTAAGCATATTGTTATGTTAGTTATTATACAACTAATGTTTAACTTTTACAGATGGTTAAAAGTGAAATCAATAATGATTTATATTTATATGCTTATTATGATGTCTATATGGATATTGTGACTCTAACCATGTTGATGTTGTGTTAGATATAAAATATACTGGATATGTGTTCAAGTTTTTTGGTGCAGGAACCATTACTTGGAACAACAAAAAGCAACCAATAGTCTTCATTTCTTTTACTGAGGCAAACTAGATAAGTGCAATGGAAACAACAAACAAGCCATAGTGCTAAAACGATTGTCGGAAGAGATACACATGAAAGTTAAAGGAAGTATTCCTCTTCTATGTGGTCATCAAAGTTTTATTGCTCTTGCTAAAGAATCTAATTCAACATTAGAAAACAAAGAATATTGAAGTTCATATGTATGTTATTCGAGAGAAAGTTTTATGGGTGATAGAGATCTCTAGTACTATTATCTTGAAGATATATATGTAGATATGTTTACGAGCCATTGTGTGTTATAAAATACTGCAAGTTTTGTGCAATGTTTGGCCTTTCAGAGTTGCCATTGAGGGGGAGTGTGCATGGCAATGCCACCTCCTAATGTTTGAATGGTTATTAACTCCTTATCCTTTATACTTCTGTTCTAGTATAAAGCATTGTAAAAATATCTTTATGATCTATGTAAACTGATAGAGTTTACGATATACAATCCAGTGTGTTGCATCTATTTGTAAAGGAGGTCCTTGTGTTATAAAAGGATCCTAGAGATGTGGTTTTAAGAAATTTTCCATGAGAAATGGTGGGATGTAGTCTCACAAATCATGCTTAGCCTAAATCATACTTATGATTTATGGATTTCAAATCCTTTTGTACAAAAGGTAAGTTGAGCATGATGAAGGTGTTATAATTCATTCAAAAATACATATATTAGCCTAAAACTTTTCTAATGGTTTATGGATTTGTAAATCTTGTTGTACAAATAGGTAATGTTGGCATATGGATCCCCACTTAATATTAAGGGGGAGTGTTAGAACATAATATTAAGTGTTCATAATATTTAGTTTATAATTAAATAATATAGAATATAGTTTATATTATTTATTATTTAATATAAACTTTATATTAGGTTTTATTAGTTATTAAATAACTAATTATTTATTAAATCGAGGTTTACCCCATCACTTAATGGTTATAACCCTTTAGGTTATTTAAATATGGCAAAGTGGACCATAATCAGATGTATGGTTTTTACTCCAGGGTTAAAAACATGGAGCAGGAAGTGAGGAAGGGAGTTCTAGACTGTTAAATAGTTTCTCAATAAATGGAAAATTCTTCCGTGGGTTTTTACCCCATTGAGGTTTTTCATGTTAAATTCGTGCCACTATGTATTATTTAATTATTTCACATTTAAATGTTTTTCCTAAATGTTTAACGTGATATATTAATTTTATTTGGTTAATTAATTCTCGGTCCTAATATATCTCATGCTAAGAGTGATTTTTTCAGAAATTTCATGCCAAGTGTGAGTTTTTTTGGGTGATCTCACACCAAGAGAAGAGTGTTGGGGAGAGAGGTCTAGATTTTCTCTCCTTCCATGATGCTTCCCAATAAGCACCAATGTAGATGGTACGTCCCTAGTTCTAATTGTTTCAATTAGTCCCCATTGTAAGTGAAATGTACTGATAGACTAAATTTTGTAACTAGAGGCAAGTACTGTTATTGGAGAACTATGTTGTAAACTGATAGAGATTGTGTTGAATTGAGAATTTGATTGTTTTGCCTTTAGGACATAAGCGCCAGGGACACAAGCGCCACCGTTACTATCCGGGTTTGGGTGTTAGTGTCTCCGCTCCGTGTTTTGGGCCCAAGTCGATTTTGATCTAATCTAAAATTGTGTTCCCGTGTTGTTTCTACACTATTTTGCTTTGTATTGTAGCTCGAGCTGATGTATGTGTGATTTTTTCACCCAATAAATGTCCCCTCATTTGGGGTGCATGTGACGATTATAGGAGAATGCAGTCGAAAGGAGAGGAGCTAATACCGATGATAAGTGGATTCATACATGGGTGGGGATGTGCATGGTAAAAACCAAGGTAGATGTAAACAAGGTAGGCTAGTAACAAGTGTTAGTAGAAAAGATAACATGCAATAAAATTCAATGTAATAAGCAACTCGAGTAGGAAAATGGAAAAGATAACTCTCGAGAAGGGGCAAATCCCCTACTCTTTGGGCTTAAATCACTCTAAGGGGGGACTCAGAACCCCCTACAAGAAGCCCCCAGTCCATCAGACCTTTTGGAGGCCCAAAACTCCTCAGCCTAAGATGTAAATCATGAAGGAGGTCTCCGAGGAAAACTGGTGGAACTACTTTTTCAAGTAAATGAGAGCAATGAATCTATTACCGTCTCTTTAAATGAAATAGGATTTCATGGTGATGATTCAAGGGAGGAGATCAATCAGGATAATGTCGAGACCCTAATGAAATCTCTCTCTCTTCCATTTTTAAAATGGACAACTGTAATAAGTCCTTTGATCCCATTACGAAGAACCCTTAATAGGAGAGAATATTTTCCTAGTCTCCAAGATCTCCTAGAAAAGGATGGAGAACCAGAGATGGCTTCTTCAAGTGGTGGATAATAGAAATATGCTTGTTTTCCATCCTTCCACCAGAATGACAACTGGAGCACACTTAGTCGGAAGAAACTAGGAAAAACATAACTTTCCAAATGAAGGTCTCTCGAACTTGTGGGAGACAATAGTTTGAAAACAACTAACACTCAAGAATGCAAGGAAGACTTGTTGATGTTAACTAGGTTGACACCACTTAGGGCACAACTAAGGAGGAAGGGGAGATCACGCCAAAATTTTTTCTAATTGAGTGTATTGACTCCCGCCCAACAAAATATCCAAATCTTCGGCTTGAAAGAACAAGGATTTTGAAGCAATCCGGATGCTTTATACTTTGACAAAGAGAAATTACCAGGAAACTGGGAAGCATCTTGCTCTAGAGTCACTAGATCTTCAAAGAAGCATACCAATACAAGTGCCAAATCTTCCAAGGGTCGACCTTCAAACCATGATCAGAGGAAGAAGGAAACAAATAAAAGCATCAGATGGAACACAAACCACCTTGGACCATCCGACAATACTCACCCCCTCATGTATCACTTGAAGATTGTTTCTTGGAACATAAGAGGCCTCAATGGGGGAAGAAAACAAAGAACTCTCAGTGGATTTGAGAAAAACTTGCAGACCTTCCATTTTATTTATTCAAGAAACCAAAATGAACTCTACTTCTTTGAAGAATTGTAAAAATCTCATTTGGAACAAAGTTGACATGGCTTGTGTTGACTCAGAGGAGCCTCTGGAGGAATTTCTACATTTTTTTGGGATCCCAACAAGGTAACTGGTAAGATTTTTCTTTCCACTTCTAACCACCTTGTTGTTGCCTTTAGTACTTGTGATCAGTCTTCTACTTGGATCCTTTCCAATATCTATGCTCCCAACACCATCCATGGTAGAAGACATCTATGGAAAGAGCTGCAAGCCTTTGGATCTAATTATGGTTAGTTAAACTAGATGATTATAGGGGATTTCAATACTCCTCTCACTCTGGATGAAAAAAATGGGGGCACTTCGATTTCAATACAGGTATGGATGATCTTTTTGATTTCATTGCCTCTTCTAATCTTTTTGACATTGACATTCAAGGTAACCCCTACACTTGGTCTAATAAAAGGCTCAGAGAAAATAACATACAATTCATGCTTAATAGGGCTCTCATTCTGTGGAATGGATTCTTTCTCAATGCTTTCAACTCTCTTCCCTTCCTAGAGTGGGTTTAGATCACAACCCCATTGTTCTCAACATGGTAGAAATGGAAAATAAAAATCAATCCTCCTTCAAATTTGAGAAGATGTGGTTGGACCACCCTAAGATCATGGAAAAAGTTAAATATTGGTGGAGCATTGAGGTGGAAGGAACTGCTTAGTTCAAATTAATTTAAAAACTTAAAAATGTGAAAAAACAGGTAAGAAGTTGGAAAAATATGTTTTTGGCATGTCTTCACTCAAAAGAAAAAAATTAAGGATGATCTCACCGCCTTGGAAGGCAGTGGTGGCAAATAAGGGTATGACCAGGAGGACAACTTTCATGAGAAAAATATGCTCTCGACCTCCACACTCTATGCGCAAGAGAAGAATCATACTAGATGCAAAAATCCAAAGCCTTGTAGCTAAAATAAGGGGACATGAACACTAAATATTTTCACATGACAACCCTCAAACATAGAGATCATAACAAGATTTTAGAAGTCTCCCTTACTGATAGCTCCATTACTTATGACAAGGATGTAATCAAAGCTGAATCGTTAGCCTTCTACAAGGATTTACTAACCGATAACTCTCAACGGTCTAATGATGTAATTGACACCATGTTGGAGGCCATCCCCAACCTTTCTCTTGAAGGATTTCAAAATATCTCCAAGCCTCGAAACTCTGGATGAACTTCATAAAGCTATGTTCTCTCTGGAAGGAGATAAATCTCCTGGGCCCAACGACTTCTCTGTAATTTTTTTTTCATAAATTCTGGGACATTTGTGCCGATGACCTTCTTAAAGTGGCCAATGAGTTTTTCAGAACTAGAAAGCTTCTCAAAGAAATCAATAACACTTTTATTGTCTAGGTTCCCAAGAAAATAGGTGCAAAGGATTCAAGCACTTCAGGCCTATAAGCCTTACTAATGTTATCTACAATTTTTAAAAGACCTGTCCTCCCGCATTCAACCCCATCGCCCGAGCTAATTTATAAACAATAGGGAGGATTCGTGAAAGGTAGGCTTATTCAAGATGGTGTTGTCTATTGGTACATGAGACTATTCACTCCATGGAGAAGAGCAAAAAGGTTGGGATGGTGGTCAAACTAGACATGAATAAAGCCTTCGACCGGGTCTCTTGGTCCTTCCTGGATCGTGTCTTGGAGAAATTTGGCTTCCCCCTCATTTTAGAAAAATTATAAGCTCTTGTATCTCTTCTCCTAGGTTCTCTATTATTGTTAATGGATCACTGGTGGGGTTCTTCCCTAGCAACAGAGGTCTTAGACAAGGTGATCCTATATCCCCCTTCCCTTTATCATCATGGCTAATTCCCTTAGTCACTCCATTACTCGTGTTGTCTCCTTGAATTACCTCAAAGGCTTTAAACCCTCCTCCTTCGAGCTTATTGTTTCCCATTAGTAGTTTGTGGATGATACCATCCTTTTGTTGTTAGCCTCGGTCATTGAAGCCAAAAATTTAAAGATATTTATCTTGCTCTATGAAGAAGCCTCGGGCCAACAGATTAACTTTGATAAGAGATCCTTGTTTTTCTTCAACAACCCCTCCCGAAGGCAATTGAAGATTGCCCAAATCCTAGGTTGTGAAATCAACTCCCTTCCCTCCACATACCTTGGTCTTCCCCTTGGTACTAACAAAATTTATATGAATGTTTGGAATTCCTTTCTTGACAGGTTTCAAAGAAAGCTCACAGGATGGAAGGGCACAATTCTTTCAAGTGCTGGAAAATGCATGTTGATTAAAAGCACTCTTCATAACCTACCTATATACATCATGTCTTTTTTTTCCATTCCAACAACGGTCATAGAAATAATTGAAAGGATTAAAAATAATTTTCTTTGGACAAGCATGGAAGAGAAGAATAGAATTCATTTGGTGGCTTGGGAAAAAGTCTGTACTCATAAAACATCGGGAGGTATTGGTATTAAAAACATCAGAATCATGAATACAACCCTCATCTCAAAATTCGATGGCGCCTCATGAAAAAACCATCCTTGGACTGATATCCTTAGGGCTAAATACCTCTCTCAAAACTCTACTTTAAGCCTCTTGAGTGAGGATTCTCTTCCTTTGGGCTCCCTTTTCTAGAATAATATTATCAAAATCAGGAGGGTCTGGAAAAGGGTAGCAAATGGAAGATTGGTAATGGAGAAGATACCCTATTTTGGAAAGATAATTGGGTGGATTTCCATGATTTAAGGAGCAACACGACACTGGGAATAGATGAAAGACAACCTCACTATAGCTCATGACACAAGGTCAATGATTACATGGAATATGTGGATGGCTCCCTTAAATGGAAGACTCTCCATGTAGACCAACCTAATCTTGAAAGCATTGTTTCCAACTTAAACAAAACCATATCTACCATACATATTAGTCAAACTCAAGCCAAGGATGAGTTTATATGGGTAGATTCTTTTGATGGGGCTTACATGGTAAAATATGGTTATCAAATCTTCTCAGGTGATGTGCAGGGGAATTCAACTGGAGCAACATATGGCATAAAGAACTCACACCCAAAGTCAACCAGTTCTTTTGGCAGGTACTCAACAAAAAGATTCTCACTATTGACAATATTATAAAGTGAGGTTCTACTCTTCCTAATAGATGCTACCTATGCAAGAATGAGGCTGAATCTATCCATCACTTATTACTGCAATGTCCTTTTGCCCAAAGCTTGTGGGAGCTAGTATTTTCAAAATTTGAAATTTCTTGGATGTTTCCAAATGATATAACCCAAGCTTGGGAACAATGACACCCACCCTTCAAACACAACATGGTAAGGAAAATGTGGAGGCTTGTTTTCCCACACACCTTGTGGAAAATTTGGAAAGCTAGAAACTCTCTCATCTTCAGAAACACCTCTAGCAAAGTAGGAAAAGACTTTTGAAAGAAATCACAGTTGAGTTGAAAGAGAATATTTTAAAATTCAAACCTTCCAAGAATCAATCCTTCCCAAAGAATGAAGAGAGGTTTCTAAAGAATTGGAATATTGATCTGGAAAGTATCCCAGCTAGGCATATCTCCATTGACAGATCCTTGGTCAAGTGGACACCACCTCAGGATGACTGGTGCAAACTCAACTTTGATGGTGCCTCCAAAGGAAACCCTAGAGTTATGGGGGGGTGTCATAAGAGATCATCAGGGGAAGATTATGGTGGCCTATGCTAGACCTATGGGGACCCGAAAAATCACTATGTAGAAGCCCTTGCTTGCACTTTGGGGTCTTTGTGAAGCTAAAAAGCTTAATATTACCAAGCTCATTGTGGAAGGGGATTCACTCAACATTATCAACAATATTAAGGGTCTTGTTCCCCCCAATTGGAATATTAAAGACTTCATTCAAGAAGCTAAGGTTATTTGTAATAGTTTAATCAATGTTAACATACACCACACCTATCGAGAAGGAAACAACTTGGTGGATCATTTTGCTAATGTGGGTGTAACTTGCAATAATTACAAGTTTTGGGAAAATCATGAAGAAATCCCTAAGACTGTGATGGAAATTATGGAAAAGGAAGCCTTGGACAACTATCTCTACAAATGTACTCGATATTTTCCTAAGAAAATGGTTCACCACCATATCAACCGGACCACATGCATGAGCATCCAACGACCACTTCATTAATTTCCCATATCTTTCTTTGGCTTGCTCACCTGTGCGGTCATATTGCTTACAAGACTTTGTTTTCAAGATGATATCCCTTTGCTAAACGACATCCAAATATTTGTCAACATGGGAGGCCACCATGTAGGGTCAAAACCCCGATTTATTTTGTTACGGGTTTGGGATTTAAAGGTAGAAAATTCTTCCACAACAAGTTCAACAAGGATGCAAAGGAGAAGAAGTTTCTTCAAGGGTAAGAGAAATTAGAAATCACAAAGGCCATAATCGTCTGTTCCTCCATCCATTCCCCATACGATGAAGTGGCTCGTCTAGTTGTTAGGTATGTGACTCTAGAAGGACGTTTCTCTACCCTCCCCTTCCATCATTTGGTAATTTTGAATCACTTTTGCATGGCTCCTAGGGTTAGTTTGGCCTACTACATTCTTCAGTCCCTTGAAAAGTCTATCCTTGAAGTTCATTCTCATAGAAGGACTGTGCCACTCCATCAGGGGGTCATTATGCTGATCCACCTCTACTGTCATGAAATGGTGGCCAATATCCCCTCTTCCTCCATTCTGCCCCCCCTCCCTCCCACTCAAACAAACCCAAAAGGCTTAGGCAACCCTCTCCACCTGCTAGGAGGGTCCTTAGAAGCTCTGATAAGAACAAAGAACATGATGTTGCCAAGATCTTGCTCAATATAAGTCAGACTATGGATGTCCCCCTTCCTTAGTTCAAACCCAAGGACACTCATCTTGAGCTAGAGAGTATTGAATCCAAATTGGTAGACTTGCTTAAGAAGCAACAAACTTGGGATGCCATTGTTGAAAAAATTGTTACTAGGTAGCTGAATCACCTCACTATGCAGAAATCCCTTCTTGACTTTCTACATACTCAGGTCAAGCAAATCTGCAAAGTGCGTGTCCTCCCAGAGGATTTGTGGAAAGGGGCCAAGGCTACAAAGATGGCTCTCTACTCTTGCAGTAAAGACCTGGAGAATCTTCTTGCTATGTTCCTATTTAAGGCCTTGGAGGAAGTGAGAAAGGTTTTCCAACAATGTCTTAGTTAGGAGGACTTTGTCTTCCTTGCTCTTTCGGTCTTTTTTTGTCTTTGTGTTGGTTGGGTAGCTACATTCGGAGATACTATTTTTTTATTTTTTTGCTTCATTTTAGCAGTTTGTCTTTTCCTTTTCTCGCTCTTCTCTTTCTATCCGTTTTGGCCTTTTTCTTGGGGTGTGGTCCCCATGGATAAAAAACCACCTTTGTATCTCTTGTATTATCTAGTTATTAGGCTTGTTGTTGGGGTGTGGCCCCCACTCCTAAAAAAACCACTTTTTCCTCATGCTTTTTCTAGCCTTTGCACTTTTTGTACTCCGGGGTATGGTCCCTTCCAAAAACCATTTACCAATAATAAAAAATGTAACAAGTAACTAGAAAGACAAAATGGACCGCAAAAAGTGAGTTTCGGACATGGGACATCTCTCACAATTTCACAAGACAATCAAGGCCGAGGCGACCAAAAGGATACATTGATAATAAGATACATAGGGCATAGTTGTAGACATAAAATCATGCACTTGGGTACAATTCTAGGTCCTAAAAGCATGCTAGCATTTACATGATTCTTAAGAAAGAAAACTAGTAATTGACAACTATTTTTACATCTTCTCTTTGTCTTTTATTTTCCATTTGGTCTTGCACACCCTACAACCTAGTCGAACTTGACTTGTTTATCTTTTATGGAGCTTCAAATGCAAGTGGTTAGCTAAGACAATAACGCTCGAGATGCTTCTGTCCCTCCCGGGTGCTCTGACCCTTTCTTACCTTACTCACTCTTTTTGGGTCTCTTTTATCTTTCAGGCATCTTTTTCACTTACGGGTCGACCTTCTAGTTGTCGATTATGAAATGCAAACAAGGGAATCATATAAATACATAATTATGTGTTCAAAGTCAAGGACCAAACATTAAGAATTACTACCAAAGACCTAAGCTTGCATTCCAAAGGCACAAAAGCACTCAAAAGGTATCCATATAGCATCCATTCAAGGGACAAGGGTTACATCAACTCTACATACATTACATAGGAAGGGAAGTCTATTCTATTCCATCCACACATACTAATACATTGCTACATTCTAGCTACATCCTGATATCAAGTGCAACTTACACAAGGGCATCTTAGGGCATCATTCTTACACACACAAACACAAGAACTACATGGAGTCTAAGATGTAGTGCAATGCTCGGTCGTAAGTTCACTCTCGAGGTGATTGTCGGGGTCAGTTTGACTCCCCATTTTACATTTTTATTTTTAGGTTTGATGTGGTTTATGGGTATGTGTAGGTGAACTTATATTTTGTAGGTTACAGGTATCTTCGGTGATCAAGGAGTGAATATCAGGTGATCAACGGGGAACAACTATGAAACCCTTGCGACATAACATAAACGAAATCCCGAGTATTTATATAGTCACAAGCACCCATATCCGGTCACGAGCATCCGTGCACCCCTGTCTTGCTATGGGAACCCTTCTCGATACTATTCCTAAGCTCTAGAATTTACACTCGAGCATTTATGACACTATTTGCAATTTATTCAAGACTTTCACCGCCCATATCACTTCATGTCCACTTGAAAATCAACTAAATATTCTTATCTTTCCTTCTTGTTTAGGGTTTCATACTTTACATGCTATTTTTCTTGTGTCATACTATATTTTAGCATTTTTACATCATTTATCAAATTAGTTACTTTGCAATATATATTTAATTCAAATTATATTAAATCATTTGGTGAACCCATTGCTTGAACCCAACCTTGCTTCTATGCATTTTTGTCATCTTTCTACCATGGCTGAAACCTATTTACCCTTTACCGATGAAGACCTTTATGATCTCCAAGCTCATATTCCTAATCATCTGCAAGACTTAGATCTTCTTTTATTCGCTACTCATGAGGAAGCCACCAACCTAGTTGAGCTTAACCCTCCCGCCTCTAATACTACTTCCATTCCTATTGCAACACAACCTCCCAATTATACCCTTCCACCTACCTCTATTATTCCCATTTCCATTCCTACTCCTACCAACCATTTCACTCCACCTCTTATTTCTTACACATGAAAAGTATCCTCTTCGGCACTCAAGAACTAGCTTCCTTATAACAGGACCAACAAGTTCAAATCTATCAATTACAACAAGATACTTCATGCTCCTCTCCATCTCTTGATTCCTCATTACTCCTTCACACCCCTTTCAAACCTATCCTTTCGCTTATCCACTCCCTCCTAACTTTATCACCCCTAAGTTTCCTCTTGAGCTCGATTCGAACAATAATGGAAAATAATAATTTCACACACTAGTATTTCTTCCATTTGATTCATTCGTGATGATTAAAAATTTATAGGAAGAGACTTGCCTATAATTAGGGAGATACAATCTCCACCCATATCACACATGAATCTCCCTCAATCTAACAAACCATAACAATAAACTAGCTACTAACAATACAAGATATATTGTTATAACAATATATCTCAACAACTATATATTTTAACATATATCGTAATATTGTTTATAACAATATTACAAATATTAACTAACCTAACACCTCTAATGTAATGTAAACATTAATTTCCTAACATTCCCCCTTAATGTTTACATGGTAGAAAAAAAACTTTCACACTTCCTCTGCAACTTGCTCACCTCTGCTCACTCATGATCTTGGCACACATCTCAAAATGAAGGTAATGAAGGAACACATCAACTTCTTATCAACCAAGAATTTTCAGGAACTTATCTGACCGAATCAGTGTGGGAACTTCATATAGGAACCATCTGCTTATCAACCGATCACTGTAGGGAACACATTTGACCTAGCTAGTGCGGGAACTTCAACAGGAACCATTTGTATAACCTTCAATGGTTTTGCAAAGGTTTACCACAAACCTAAGTATGAATAGGAACACATATAACTACTTTAGCATTGTCTTTAGACACATCTGATCTTATTACAACTAGTTGATTGAAAATGGAATAAAACTTATCGATATGCTCCACCATGATGTCGCCTTCTTTCATATTGAGGCCGAACAATATCTCTGCTTTCAAAGATATAGTTGCACTTCCGGCTTGTGATCCAAAAAAATTGTTCAATGTTTCCTAAATTGTATGAGAGGAATTTTTAAAGTCTATATGATGCAAATAAGCATCTGATAGACCCAATCCAATAATCGTTGTAGCCTTTCGATCTCTACTCTCCCATTTTGTTGCTTCATCTACATCTGTCAATTTCTTTATTACTTCATCAACAATATCCCACAAGTCTTTGTTGATTAGGAACAATTGGGTTCGTACTTGCTAGGTATGAAAATATTTGCCTTGAATTTTCAATGTGACTCAATTTATCCATTACAACTCTTCACAATTTTGACAAAAAAATGGGTGTTGGCTACAACTGAAAATGCACCATTTTACAAAAAAATAGACACTAATGAACTCACAATATTATTAATATTTGACCTTTACAATATAACTATTGTTTCATTTGATGTAAAACTCTATATCGACACTTGACATTTGATAAAACTAATTAACACAACTTAAACTCAATGTCTTAATACTAACATGAAAATTAACAATTTAACAAGACTTTGAACTTTACTAAGAAGACAAATAACTTTTTAGAAAGTAACTCTGGACAATTCGAAGCCTTAGGATTAAAAACACACCTTTCCACCTTGCATAGATCTATGAGTGCATGTAAGAATGACTCACCAGAGATCAATGTAGACTCTTCAATGTATGAGCAAAGACTAGAAGCTGTGGGAATAATCCCAAAATCTGCGAGCCCGATATTGCATCAAACATGTTTTAACATCTGCTGGTCCGATTATTGCATAATGTAAAAGATCAAATTTATTTGCTTGTTGGCAATGACATGGCAGACTCAATAACTACACACATAAACCCAATTATCACCATACTTGGAGAAAATTGTGTTTGTTGTTGGAAGGTTAGCGTCGAACACAAACTATCCAGTAAGCTCGGTCACTATGTTGCTCTTGTGGCATTTTCTAATGAGTGATGCAAATGGAATCACTTTGAAGGTGTCAATGTGTGTGGCTATCCATGTGAGTCCAAGCCACGCCTTCCATTACGAGAGATTCATGTCGACTATCACAAAGCCGATAGATTACAAGTCACCATTGACGCATAAAGAAGATCAACGCGCGATTGTCTGTATATCTCGGATGGTGAGAAATGTGTGTAGAAGACTATTATTGATTCAAATGTCGGTTTGCATCTTTTTATTTTAGAACTTCATAACCTTAAACTCTACACAATAGATTACTAACTCAAATTACAAACTTGTTCTTTACTCAAACGTGATCTCACATTACCAGGGACAACAATGAATTTGGAGAAGCCCCTTAATAAATCTTCACAAGACCATACTAATTTTACGTCGGTGGATTCACCCACTATGATACCAAATCTTGAGCTTGATTCAGAGTAATCATGGAAAATAATAATTTCACACACTATAATATTTCTTCCATTTGATTCATTCGTGATTATTACAAGTTTATAGGAAGAGACTTTCTTATAAATAGAAATATACAATCTCCACCCATATCGCACATGAATCTCCCTCAATCTAACAAACCATAACAATAAACTAGCTACTAATAATATGAGATATATTTTTATAATAATATATCTCAACAACTATATATTCTAACATATATCGTAATATTGTTTATAACAATATTACAAATATTAACTAACCTAACACCTCTAATGTAATGTAAACATTACTTTCCTAACATTTCCACTTTTAATGGCCATGGTGAACCTCAAGAGCATCTATGATCTTTTCATGTAGCATGTCTTAACTATGGAGATGATCATACATTGATAGCTAAGCTATTTCTAGAAGTCTACAAGATTATGCCATGTGTTGGTTTTATGATCTACTTGTTCATTCGGTAACTTCTTTTACGTATCTAGCTGATGCTTTTCTTGCTCACTTTTCTATCAATATCAGCACCAAGAACTCTTATGCGCAAATCAATGAAAAAGTAACAAAGTAATAATTAGTAAGTCTTTGGAATGATAGAACCTATTATGTGTAGAGTATACGAGTAACAAAAAGTGTTAGGAAATAAGGGGTAAAATATGCGGAATAATCCCTCACGAGAATCGCAACAGTAGAAGCTAATATGTAGAAAATATTATAGATATCAAATAAAAGTGCGAATAAAATAACACAACATAAAGAGACAATATTTAATGTGGTTCAACCAATTTGGGCTACGTCCACCAAGAATCACTTGCTCGATTTTATTACAAGCCACCGCTCTCTCAATACAATACCCAAATCTATTTAGAGATATGCTCAACAAAATCTATATAATTCACACTCGAATTGCACACATTTGCAATGTTACATGATTCCTACCATATGTACAAAACCACATACGTAAACAACTACTTAAGCGGCAGCTTTACAAAACTATGGGCCAACACTCTCCCATAAACCTATGGGTTAAAAATCCCACCCATATGAGAAAAATCACATTTCATGGTACATTGGGGTCGTTTTGTTTTGAGGCCAATTTTTTTTTTTGTAAGTGCCCCCTGAACCCTCTTACCAAGGGTCACGTCGGCCGGACTCGAACCCTGGCAGAGACAACTGTGGAAAGTGTATAGTAATCTTAGTGTACAATCTTCAACACTTTCACACATGAAAATAGGCTCCACAACCTAACAAATATCCCACTGAGACTAGTTTTCCTCCGAGAAAGCTTCTCAACCTTTCACTAGTTTCCTTGAAGACCAACTAAAGCTGAACACGGCTTCAATTTTTCCCTTGTGACCACATTGGCCATCATGTCTACAAGATTCGACTGGTATGAATCTTCTCCACTTCAACTTCTCTTTCTCCAAAGCTGTCCGATGAAATGGTACCTTAACTGTATATGCTTCGTCCAGAGTGGAAGCATAGTTCTTAGCTAGGTGTATAGCACTATGACTATCACTATGCAGCTTTCCTTCTCTTGCTTATGCCCTAACTCTTCAAGAAATTTCTGTAACCAAATCATTTCTTTTCTTGTCTCTCGTGGAAGCAACACACTCAACCTCTCGTGGTTGACAAAGCCACCAGCTTATGTAGTCGTGAAATCCACTCACTGTTGTCCCACCTATAGTGAAAACATAACTTGTCGTGCTCCTCCTGCTATCTACATCTCCACCCATATTTGAATCTACATAACCATAAAAAGTGTTGTCTGATCCATTGTAGCAAAAATTATCCCCATGGTCCCTCTCAAATACCGAAGGATCCACTTTACTGCCTACTAGTGATCTCTACCTGGATCACTCATAAATCTACTCACCTATCCCACTGCATGGGCAATATCAGGCCTGGTGCACACCATGGCATACATAAAACTACCAACTACTAATTAGTAATGTACCTTGGACATCTAGTTTCTCTCCTACTCTATCTTGGGACACTGCTAATTTGATAACTTGAAATGGCCTGCCAAAGAAGTCCCAACCGGTTAGCATTCTACATATTAAACCTCTCCAAGACCTTCTTAATGTACTCTTCTTGAGATAAAGTTAGATTTCGTTCCTTCCTATCCCAAGATATCCTCATACCAAATATTTTTTTGGCTGCCCCCAAATCCTTCATAGCAAAGGATTCACTTAGTGCTTATTGAGTACTTTTATTTCTTGCATGTTTTTACCTACAACCAACATGTCATCCACATACGACACAAGATAAATGCCATCCTCAAATTTATTTGTATACACGCAATGGTCGAATGGCATCTAATATAAAATTTCTCCATCATAAAGCTATCAAATTTCTTATACCATTGACGAGGAGCTTGTTTTAAGCCATTCAAGCTCTTCTTCAGGTTGCACACCATCTCCTCTTTACCTTTGAACTCATAGCCCTTTGGTTGCTGTATATATATATATACTCCTCCAAATCACCATGGAGAAATGCAGTCTTTACATAAAGTTTCTCTAAGTGCAAGTATTATGCTATAACTATTCCAAGAATAGCTCTAATAGAAGTCATTTTTACTACAGGAGAAAAAATCTCATAAAAATCTATACCTTTTTTGTGCAAACCCCTTGACCACCAACCGGCCTTGTATCTTTTCTTGCCTCCTTCTTCCTCTTTGAATCTAAACACCCACTTGTTCTATAACGCTCTTTTCCTTTGGGTAGATTCACCAAATCCCATGTTTGGTTCTCCATGAGAGCCTCGATGCTCATCATCCATGGCTTGCTCTCACTTCTTCCCGACATCTACCTACATTGCTTCATCAAAGCTCTCTCGGCTCTCCACTATCGGTGAGTAATAAATAATAAAGAGAAGGAGAAAACGTTTAGGTTCTCTTCTTACCCTAGAAGACCTCCTCAATATAGGAGTTTGAGGTTCTGTTGAGGAGGTTTCGAACTAATTCATGTGTCACTTTCCCATATGGAAGATCCTCTACCTCTACATATTCTTTCTTGGATTCTTCCATGTTTTCCTGCATTTGCTTCTTATACACGAAGTTATCATTAAAGACCACATCCCTAGATCAAATGATTTTCTTTTCCTTAATACTCCAACATTTATATCCAAAGTCATCACCACCATAACCAATAGAAGTACATTTTCTGATTGCTCCTATCATCCTTGTCTATATGGACAAACACCTCACATCCAAAGAATCGAAGAAATGAATAATCAACTTTCTTACCATACTAAGCCTCCTCGGGTATGCCTCCATCCAAGGCACTTGAGGGTCCTCTGTTTATCAAGTACACACATTTGTGCTCACCGCTTCGCCCAAAACAAAAGAGGCAAGATCGCATGTAACCTCATGCTCCTAAAGACGTTCCATTATTGTTTTGTTCATCCTTTTGACACCCCATTCTATCGCGAGTTCTGAACCGTATTTTCCCACGAATTCCTTCTTAGAACAATAATCATCAAATTCATTACTGCAATACTCCCCTCCATTATCTCGACCCGAGACATTTTAGCTTAAGACTGTTTCATTCTCAACCAAGGCTTTCCATTTAACAAAAGTGTCAAATACATCGATTTGTTTCTAATACAATAAACCCAAACTTTCCTTGTTACATCATCACTAAAAGTAACATAATAACTTGAACCCCAAGAGATGATACTTGAGCCGACCCCACACATTAGAATGCACTAGCTCTAACTTACTTTTTTTTGTAGGTCTAACCTTGAGAAACCTTACTCGCTTGCATTTCCCATATATGTAGTCCTCACAGTAACTCCAAACATGTTTCGTATATCCGAGAAAATCCTTCTTTATGATCTCCACGCCCTTATGGCTCATATGACCGAGCATATAGTGCCACATATTGTATCTACTACAAGCCACAAGATTACAAACATTAGTGCTATAAGTGGTTAAATACAGGTTCCAACCTTCTTACCTCTCTTGCCACCACAAGATCACCCTTGATAACATTCTAAGATTTATTTGTAAATATCATAAGACAACCATCACTTCCCAACTGGCCCATCGATATAAGATTTGATTTTAAAATAGGCACATGTATGACATCCTTCAATAGCCATGTATTCCCATTCCGCATCTTAACCCGAACAGATCCTTTACAACTATACTGTAAGGTTCATCATCACCAAGAAAAATATGCCGAAAATCCCCTTGAACATAATCAACAAAATAATGTCTATGTGGAGTAGCATGGAAAGAAGCCCCTCGAATATAAAACCTAAGATTCAACAATGTTCGCAAAGAAAGAATCAAAGCATCCCGACATACATTACCCATTGCCACATTTGCCTCCTTATTTTCTTCTTATTGTTTCTCATTGTCTTGAAGCTCCCAACAGTCCTTCTTTGCATGCCCAGACTTTCCACAGTGCCAACATACTATCTTGCTTTAGGATTTTGACCTTTCCCGATCTTTTGATTTTCCATGGCTTCTTCTATTCTTCCGTCTCCCTCTAGTTTCCATTTTCAAAGCATTCCATGAAGTAGAAGATTCACCAGAGATTTATCTTCGCATTTCCTTGCTTAGAATCACCCCTAAAACATCCTCAAACTTCAACTTTGAGTTAGCTGGAACCGAGTTGCTTACCACCATTACCAGACTATTCCAACTCTCAGGTAAAGAGAACAGAATTAATAAAGCCCTAACTTCTTCATCAAATTGTATTGTAACCAAAGTTAGCATATTTACAACCGTATTAAAATCATTTAAATGATCTACTACCAAACCATTCTCAAACATCTTTATATTAAAAACCTTTTCATTAAAAATATCTTGTTAAAGGCAGAGAGGGTTGTTCATAAAACTTCCCTAATGCATCCATCAGTTCTTTTGTAGTCTTTTCCTTTGAAACATTAAATAATATCAAAGATACAAGAGACACACTGGATTGTCCCAAGTGCCTTCCTATCCAAAGAAATCTCATTCTCGCATCCGTCATGCTCAAAGATTTGTTCACCTTCTCAAACAATAGAATATAAAGATCCTTCGATAAAGATAATCTTCCATTTGCATCTTCCAAAGACTGAAATTCCTCCCATTGAATTTATCAACCCTTGATCTTCCATCATCTCGCCATAGCTCCCACTCAAGCTAAAAATTTCCCGTGATTCAACACTTTAGCAAACCAAATCCAGGAGCTCGATACCAATTGTTAGGAAATAAGGGATAAAATATGCGGAATAATCCCTCACAAAATCGCATAGCAGAGAAAATAATATTTAAAAAATATTACGGATATAAAATAAAAGTGTAGAATAAAATAACACAACACAAAGAGACAATATTTAATGCGGTTCACCCAATTTGGGCTACGTCCACCAAGAATCACTTGCTCAAATTTTATTACAAGCCATTGCTCTATCAATACAATACCCAAATCTGTTTAGAGCTATGCTAAACAAACTCTATATAATTCACACCCGAGTTCAGACACATCTGCAATGTTACATGATTCCTACCATATGCACAAAACCACATAAGTAGACAAATGCTTAAGAATTTTTACAAAACCGTGGGTATCAAAACCATGGGCCAAAACCGTCCCATAAACTTATGGGTCAAAATCCCGCCCATATGAGAAAAGCACATTTCCCAATATATTGGGCACATTTGGTTTCGAGGCAAAAAAATTCGGGGTGCGCCTGAACCTCGGTGAGACAACTGTGGAAAGTGTACAATACTCTTAGTGTACAGTCTTTAACACTTTCACACATGAAAACAGGCTCCACAACCTAACAAAAATTAGATGCCCCCATGAGCCTCGCTCGAATTGGCAAAGAGTTGTGTCAAGCTTCATGCATCATGTATGAAATCGTGATAGGTCTTGCATTCACCTTAGGATACCAAGTGAACACACATGTGTATATAGAAAAAAATGATGAAATACTATGTATCCAACTAGTATAGGAAACAAAGTGTATCATGGAAGTAAAATAAGCTAACAAGAAACAATACAACCAAGCTATGCAAATGTTGTATGAGTGTGATGGTGTGATATGCAAGGTGCAAAATGATAGGAACAACATTTCTAGGGGAAATTTTAAGGGTCCCTTGGAAAAAAAGCCTTAGAAAATATTTGGTGAATTTTGGAAAAACCACTTTCGCATGGATGACAAATCACAGGAAAAGTTGTTTCGTTTGGCAGAAGATTTTCTAGCATCATTTTTGGAAAGGTAGGTATGGCTATGAGAATGGGTTTTGGTATCTTTAACCGGTAGCATTCTCAGATGCTACCAACTTGTAGCATTACGCATCTTATGCCGCCAATAGCATTATGTATGTTATCAGCCAAAAATGTTACCGATCAGTAACATCCAGAATGCTACCGGCTAGATATGCTACCAGTTGGGAGCATGGAAGATGCTACCGATCAACAACATTCCCCATGCTACCAATGTTGGTAAGCGTTTCCCATGCTATCGACTGTAACATTCCTAATACTCTTTGGTTGGTGATAATATAAAAACCGATAAATACATGGATAATAGTCAATTTCAATTTACACAAACCAGAATAGCCACAATGTACGAGGAAAAAGTCTTAGCAAATAAGGTGATCCACAGAATCTAGAGACCAGAGTCCAGACATGAAGAAACTAGAAAGGATATCTACAAAAAGGAAGCAAGGATTTAATAATGATTTCAAAAATCCAAGAAGAAAGATAAATTCCACACAACCCAAGCCGTGACAACAAAATATGTGGAAGTTTTCATTCAAGAGCCTGGTCTTTCCTCAACTATACACATTTCTCGAAGATCCTACTACATTTTCCCAATGGATTGAAGCCGTTAGTTTCATAGGGCTTGTGTATATGCCCCAATTTTGGGATCAGACCAAAAACTACTCAACAATCTTCTACCCGCCTATGACACTTCCACTTTCACCTTTAATTATCAACTTCCATCTCACACACAATCATTTAGAACGTCACCTAAGGACATTGAGCGTCAGCAGGACTACCACACAAGGATGTTGATCCTATCACGATAAAGGTTGTTTTATGAGATGAAGATTGCAAGTATTTGGAGTCTCACTTTCAATTATCTATTGATACAATTATATATGCTCGTAAGTTTATTTTCAATTTTACAACATTTTGATTTTGATTATTTTCAATTTTACATATTTTGATTGTTTTTTAATTGAGTATTAATAAATTGTCTCCTTGCATTTATAGATTCCCAAAACCCTTCAAAAAGGGGAATTCAACTCAAATATTTTAGTCACCCATTTCTTCAGGCCGTGGTGCAGTTCTTCTAGGACAAAGTTATATTACAAGTCAATATACAAATATTTGGTGGTGGGATTTGACTTACATTATTTGTAATTAAGCGGGTTTAAATTTGATAGTGCGAGTTTCTTATCTTCCAAGATAAGAATTGATTTGTATAACATTGATTTGAATAAGAATGTTATTATCAGCTCAACAAATTTTATTTTTGGTTTATATTATGAATCTCTCTATAATTTACGTGGCACAACTCCTCCGACAACAATGCATGCAAAGATATTAAATTTGTCATTAACATTTCAAGAGCAGGAGGTGAGTCCCAATTCTTTATTATTTGGTTATTAATTATTGTTATTTATTTTTGTAATATTTTTCTATTATGCTTAGGATTAATAAAGAACTTACTCTTCAATTATAATAGAAGATAGTTGTTGTGGTTGCATCACGAAGGGAAGTTGTTATCAGAGGTCATTTCCCATCGGGTTTAGGAGATTTAGTTATTGTTGAGAAGATCAACACACAAAGGAGGACACTATATGATGGAAAAGTGACAAGTAAGCATGGGAATCTACAAGTACTCTTTCCTCATACCCGACTTCCCGAGGTCATGTCAAGACAAAGTTGGTGAATGTTGAATGTGAATGGATATGTATAAGCTAATCGGGTAATCTTAAATCCTCAACACACAATAATGGAATCTGCGAATCTAAGGTGAAGAAGGCCCTCCTAACTTGGATTGGTGTAATGGCTCGTTCAGATATAATGGCTATTCGCAGAGACTCCAATCGATGTCGAGCTCTGTTGAGATCCTATTTCTTGGTTGTTGGATACATGGGAAGTGACCTGTGGGAGCTTCGTATATATCTCCAGACAAGGTCATGAAAGTAGTGGTAGGTCGTTTTAGTGGGTTTTGTGGTTAGCTATGGGTGGTTTTCTGGTCTAGCCAGAAAATATTGGATTGATTAGCTTCTATGTTTAATACGGAAAACTGTGCTATAATATCTGGTGGGAGTGGTGAAGATCTAAACACCAGCGTTCACAAGCTGGTGTCAATACTTGACTGATTTGTAGGCCCATTGGGTTGTGGGACTTGGGGATCACAACCGTGAGTACATGGTTGTTGAGGACTGTTATGGTCATGTGAAGAATCAATCCCTTCTTCCGACTATCCAATAATCGTATGCCTTTTCAGCTTCTACGTTTAGAACTAGAAGTTGTATGATTTTCTTGGAGTACCTAACAGGTGTTCTGGAAACTTGGATACGTAAGCTAGTGTCTATATCAATGAGGAGATCTCCTACGTTAGGATGCGAACCAAAGGATCACAACCAAATGTTTGTTCTCGTTCGAACCCTTGCACGGTCATTTAGGTGTTTTATCAAGGCAATCTATAATTTGGATGGTTTGACCAGAAGTTGTAAGCTTTGTCGTCTTCAATGTTTAACCCTCTCAGTTGCTCACTAATTGCTTGTAAGTTTTTTGTGGCTCGAAAGACCTGTATCCTAAGGTCCTGATCTATATCAGCTAAAGTCGTGGGTAAATTTGGTTGAGGTACTATAGGTTCAAATATATACTCTCTAGGCTCTCTAGGTCTTGTGATTGTCATACAAAGATGATTCAACCTCCAACTAACATTAAATAAACTGATTACAAAAGAGGTATTTACACTATGCAAGCATCTTGTTATTTTTGTATTTTTCAATGACATATTTCAATGAAATTAAAGAGTAGCTACTCTAGTATATTTATAAAATGGACAACTAATCTAGTAATAGAATAAAAACAAGCAAGGTAGCCTGGTATGGCTATTTGTCATCGTGCGCTTTGATTTTATCCTAAATATCTAAGCAACTAATTATATTAAATTGAAAGACTCTTGATCCTACCTCAGAAGTGAGGAATGAATCACAGTTTCTCAGAAACTATCAATCCCCACAACTTCCTCGGTGATATCGAGAGCGAGCTTTTAACTGAAATAAAATAATTCACTACTCTATTTGACATGTTGTAACTAGAACTTTGATAACTCAAACCCGGGGTTTACTGAAAGCGTAATGTGGTAAATATAGTTGTGTGTGATTTCATCCCCTCAGTGTGATATCCTCATTCCTTCGTGTCCTCGTGAATCCAGAAAGTGTGTATATGATAGTATCAACAAAAGATAACATTCAAACAATGGCAACTTTGGATATAGACCGAATACAATGCGAGTAGGAGAGGGATAGTGCAAGTGAACAGAGCTTGACTATGTAATTCATAGCGGGATTTATTGCACGGGAATACAACACAAGTGTACCGAGAGTTTCAGAAGCTATTCTTGTGACAAAACAAAACCTGCAACTTTAATGGATTCTAGTCTAGAAATGAAGCTTATCCTATGTTTAAACCGATTTATGCGTGCAGAGTTATGAAACAAGACTTGTAACCAAAAGATGATATGAACTCTAAAATGCCAACAATGGAAGTAAAACCTAAAACTAACAACATTCTAAGCAAGGAATTGAAAACCTGAACAAGAGAATTGAGAGGATGAGGGGCCATTTGTTTGAAAACAAAATAGCTATTTATAGAATTCCCATTCACCAAAGGGTAACTTGGAATGGAACTCTTTTACCATTAAACAATGGAGAAACACTATTACAGGGAACCAAAAACATAAATACAAGCTAAGGCGGTTGAGAAAATTTGGTAAATGTTGAAAATTTACGCAAGTTGCGATCAAAGGAACGTGCTGGAAAATGCGTGAAGGACCGCCGCCCTGAAAGCAGGGCGGCGGTTTCATTATGAAGGTCAAAACATGTTTAAAAGGGGGGGAGGGATAAAACAAAGCACAAGGAACTTGGATAAAGCATTTGGGATGCTAACATATACTTTGTGAGCTTCTCTGGATCCCGAACACCTTGTGAGGTGACCTGTATCATCATTAGGGCATGTGTAACATCGTTCCGGCTAAGAGTGCATTACCCTATAATTTTGGGTATGTACAGACACCCTCGTCCTCAGTCTGTCAAATGGATGAGGAGTTTCTTAAACCCTCAAATTGACACATTCACCATTCCACATGCATTAATCATAGGTATTTTAATTTATGATGTATATATGTTTCAATATGTTTGAAAATAAATGTAATTAATTATTTAAAACTTGTAGTCTTATGTATGTTTCAATATTTCTTGGAACTTATATTCCTTTGCTACAGAAACCTCCAGTAGCACATAATTATATTGTCAGGGTCATGGTAGCCCAATTAAAAATGTATATGAATTTGATCAAACACGGGATGTAGAAATATCTTCGGCACCTCAATCTTTGGCTCCACGAACGAATCTAATTTTTGTAATTTTGGCTGATATTTTTAAACAAAAATTCAATAAGCTCATAAATCGTTAATTCTTAATTATATTTTATATCACACCTACCAGTTCAACTCCCAGAATTTTCAGTCTTCTTCTCTACAACCACCACATCAACCGCAACATGCCCAATTTGTAGCTCATTTGAATCCTTTCATCAAAGTAATTTTTATAATCTTATATGAAATAAAATTATATTTATTTTTCATTCCTATTATGTTTGTCTTTGAATTTTATCATATTATTTACAAAATTAAATTCATTATTGCAGGGCCTCCACATCCAATTAAAAATCCATCTGCTACTATGACGACGAAGATGCCAACTTCGCCACCCTCGCCACAAAATATCAGGACTAGGTTCAGTGGAAAGCATATTTCATTTGTTCCTCTAGCTTCAAGTAGGGACACCCTTAATTTTGCTACTGAGTTTCCAACATTTCCATTTAGAAATTTTCCTAGTGGACGAGGTGTTTCGGTTTTGAATGAAATTGATTTAGATGAGGAATATATTGGGATTGAAAGTAGAGTTCAGGCCCATGGAACTTTCAATCCCCAAGATATGATTCATGGGGCAAGGCAACCTTCTCTAATAAGAGTGGATAGATCAAACACACCTTCTCTAGTACAAATTGCCTTAACTGATGACCAAAAAACTAATTTTGCACTTAATGCTCTTTTGGCTGACAATTGTGAAGCCAATGTTGATGTTTTATTGAAGGATATTGAATAATTAAAATTATGGGAGTTTAGGGCTAAAGTTATGATTAAAGAAATAAATTATCATTTTAAAAATCACTCCCAAAGACATATATTGTATTCTTCAGTTCAAAACAAGCCAACAAAGCTTGATATTTTGTTGAATCAGCCGTGTATCAGTTACGTATCTTTTAAAAATAATTATGATGATGAAGTGTTGGATATTATGTTGAATATAATTGAGAATTTAAATGTAGAAGCACAAGCCTACCATAATATGTGGTCGAGAGACAAGGGCCTTGTTGTTATTGCAAATGTGAAATGAGATAAGGCATTGGTAAGTCTTACTAAATTTTCAAGTATTATTTATAATTTTTTGAAACTTTAGTAATTATTTTTCTCTTTTAAAATGCAGTCAAAGTATGAAAAATTGAAGAATGAGGCTACTGATGCTTGATGTGCATTTAAAAAGTGTCAGGAAAATTTTAAATGTAGCAATTGAATTGAAGTAGAAGTGTGTAATATTAAACAAGCATAATAATACCTTGAAAATGATAATAAAGGAAAATGGAATGGATCCATATATATTGATGAAGAAGAAAATAGAATAGAATCCCGTTACGCTATTTATCTGTTGGTGATGCAAAAATCTAGAAGCGAGATTTTTTTCAAATATCAAAAGCTGCAATGATGAATCTTGTTCGGTTGGGTGTTGTGAAACATAGTTATGTTGCACACAAGATATAAACACAAACAAAAGAATATTATTAAGGATAAAGCTGCAAAAATAAATTGTGAAATTGTAATTGTTGTTTTAAAATCTTGTAAAATTGTTTCATATTCAGAGTATAAATATATATATATAATTTTTAATCAAAATATTGAGTCTCAAATTTCAATCGATGTGGCATTTTACTTTAGTTATATTAGTGCATAAGTTCTTAAAATAGATTTAATGTGATTATTATTCTCAATTGTTTTTGGTATTACTATTACATAATACATTACTGATTATTATCATTTTCAAATACTTTTTGTGGAGAGAACTAGAAGTTACGTTTCCAAACACTGAAATTATCTGAAAATATTGGCAAAAAAAAAATTATATGGTGTTGTATTTGTACTATATTCATGCGTAAGTTCTCCCAAAATGGAATGATATTATTTTCATTTAAAAACAACAGAAAAAATAAGAAAACATTTATCCACTAAAAACTCTAAATAATTTTCAACATTGAAAATATTATTCAATAAAGAACATGTGTATATCAAAAATAACAAGATACATACATATAATCTAATATGAAATTTGATTTCTAGAATTACAATGTGCATACATTCTTCTTTACTCAATATCGAAAGGTCAAACTTAAACATATCTTGAAAATTCTAGTCACCATCAGTCACATTATTATCTAATTTGTTGGTGAGATTTTTAGTCATAGTTTCGTTGTTATCCACTGTCCCTGTATTAGAATTACCAACCCCTCTCCTCTCTGTAAGAGAATTCCATACTTCCATGGCCAATTAATAAGGAAATGTATCCACATCATATCATGAAACATACAATCTCAAACAAGTATCAATATTTACATCCAGTTTGTTTTGATATTTTGATTTTATAAATGTTTATGCGCTGAAAACTCTTTCATCTTCAACTGATCCCAATATCATTGCTTGACACAAATCATACAATCAGAAATATTCACTAATGTTTTCATGAAGGATGGTACTAGGATACAACTTTTTCCACTAGAAGTGTAATTGCTCCATTCTCTGCTGGTTCACTCAATAAGTCATATTGTTTTGTCATTACCTGGCTGAAATGAGTTGATTGCAATGCAAGTGATTCCTTTTGAAGAACACCATTAATATGAAATCCATTACATTCAACCGATTTTCCAAAATGCTTAACGATAAGTATGATGTGTCTTTTTGTAGTCACAAAATCACACACTTACTATTACATTTATACCGCGAGGTATGTTATTTTATAAATGGATCTTGCGTAATAAAAGTATTCACAAGTGACCTATCCCCTACTCATGTTGTCAATTAGTTGGTCATCATTGTTATGTGCTTGGTACATTCGTCATTTGTCTATACATTTTTGGGCATCTTTCAGGGAGTCTTAGGTGTCATAATTTGCTTGATTATCGTCTTCAGTCCTACACTTGGGCACCTAGGGAAGTATTGGGGTGCCGTGGGGAGCCCCGATCTGTGATTTTAAGCGCCCTGGTTTCCGTAACTCTTGGTCCTAATTTATTTCTTCAAGGTCAATCTTTTTCATTACCCTATTCATTCCCTAGGTGGTAGTCAATGTTTCAAGTCACTAGTGTTGAACTTTGAATAAGAGATCACTCTATAAACATAACATACTCGCTACATTATGGGCGGACATCTTACTATCAAGGGAAACTATCTACTAAGGAAAATTAATGCATTTGGGCATCTTCTACATACGTATCACACTAACATAGGGGAAAGGGTTGTATTCATTCCATTCCATCCAAAATTTGTATTTTTACATATAGTTATTGCCCCTACTTCTGCGTCATTGGCGCTAGGGCACCTAGGCACAAAATTGCACACACAAGCACACAAAACTACATTGGGTATGGAATGTAGTGCAACGCTTAGTCGTAAGTCCACCATTATGGCAATTAAGGTTAGTCTGACCCCTTCATTTGCATCTTTATTTTTTTAGGGATTGATGCTTTGTATGGGTTTTGTAGGTAGATCTTCACATCATATTATTGGCAACATAAGAAAAGATACAATGACAACTATGCGATAGAGATGAAGACACTGCGAAGACCTAGTGAAACTATCGGAACAAGATCCTGAGCCTTTATGTAGACTAGAGCGCCGAGAACACAAACCAGAGCACCCCCGGGTGCCCCATTTCTCTCCTAGGCACCCCACTTTAGTCGAATCTCCAACTTCTATAGTCTCCAGAAAAATATCTTCATACCTAGTCCAGCCCGCATATCAGCCTATCTAAGTCTAGCACACAATAAGGTAAGTTATATTCAGGTTAGTATCTCATCCCTTCTATTTCATTTACTTTACTTCATTCAAAATCAAATAAAAATCATTTAGCATTAGTATTTCAATTCATATCAGTTATTCCATTACTGTTTCTATTTAGATTAACTATTAGGCCCATAATAATAATAATTTTTCCTATTTTAGTTAATCACTTTTAAATTAATCACCTATAGCTTTGCCTCCTACATGATTCAAAAATATAGGATTGAATGCTCCCATGGACTCAAGAATATCTTCTTTTTAAAGCGATCTATGATCTCACTAGATAATCACTTTGTAATTTTTTTGAATTTTATTCTTGTTTGAGATATAATACCTTAATATATATTACGTGTAATAGGTACTTCTTCAATATCTAATCCAACAATATTTACCTATTTTTGGAATGTGTGCATTTGAATCTCTTTCTTGTCTACAAAGATACAAAGATGACCACTTATATTGAATCTGAAATAACTTTTAGGATCCTTTAAATTTGTCATATTTTTCCAATTATGAAGACTGTCCTTAAAAGAATTAAGCATAGCTGTATAACAAATCTAGAGTCTAACACACCCTTTTTACGAATCTAATGAAGCCACTATATAGAAAATTCATCCTGTGAGCCATACAATGAATAGGAATCATGTAAGGAGTAGATGATGTTTGAAGGCGCACACATAGACCCATTATATGACCTTGCATCACCGATGCACCATCAACACCAACACAAATCAACTTTTTAGCTATAGAATAATCATTCATTCTCGCTATATCCTTGATTAAATATAACCAATTTGAAAAGATTTTCAGCATTGTAATTTTCTTGCATTTTATGAATGAATAGTAGCTGAGGTGTCCTTGTGTGGTTTTGAAAAATATATACATGCATACAAACCAAGAAAGTGTTGTCAACAACAATAACCTCATCGATGGAAAGGGAGATGAAAGTTACATTCTTGACGTTTTCTTTCAAATCTTCTTTTCAATCATTGCAAGACATCTTGACATCTCGGCATCTCTTTTTCACATGTTTTGATGGTATGGGTGAACCTCATGCTCATTTATTATATTATCATAGGGCTATGGATTCCTATTCCAATGATAGATTACTACTCAAGGCTTTTCGTTATAGTCTTACCAATGAGGCGTTACAATGGTACACTCATCTCCCCTTTGGATCCATTAGTACTTTTTATGACATGGAGGACACCTTCCTCCGTCGGTTTATAATAAAAAATGGCCCTAAGGTTACTTATGATCGGTTACCTACTTTACATCAAGGATCTACATTTAATGTCGTGGCCTCATTCCCCACTCAAACAACAATTACAGTATGATACATGTGAGTCATTCATTATCCTATGCTATAAGTTTATTGACTTAGAGTAGGATCTTCTCTCCACACACATCATAGATCCCCACACACCTCTACGACTAGTTCCTCATCTAGTTCTCTGCCAGAGCCTACGGTTGCACATCCTACATAGTCTCCATCTTTGCCTCCCAAACAAAGAAAACAAACTTAACCCTCTTCACCACAAAAGTATACTCTTTCTTTGGCTCTGTGACAAGATACTCCTCCTACCACTCCACCTCAGTCATGCGAATATTTGCATTTCTCTCATCATGCTCAATGACATGATGTGTTGCATAATTTTCTTACTGAGTGGTTGATTCACCTACCTTCCAACCAACATCATCCACAACATTGGTTATAACGTCAAGCATGACCAACCTTATTGCAACTATCACCGCATAAATGGCCATAGGGACAATGAATGTCTTGCCCTTAAAGATAGGTTACAATAATTAGAGGATAAGGGCATCATATCCTTTGGTTCTTGCTCATGTGAGTGATCCATATCTCCTCTCCCTTTGATAGTTTCTCCTATGATTGAGTCTTCTCCTACATATGATGCTTCAACTATGATGTATCCACCGTAGTCTGTTATTCATATGAATTCTCCACCACATCCATCACATTCATTGCATCCACCTCACCCATTGCATTCACACTATCCACCACATCATGTTGCTACTTCGCATTGGCCACCACAACACTCCACTTTCACACATCCCACCACAACTCCATATGATATTCAGTTTGGCACATATTCACACGTTGCTCCCATTCCACATGCTTCCACCACTTCACGCCATCTAGGTCTTTGGTAGGTGATTTATATCACCTTACCCCGATGATGCACTTGTGTTCTTATGGTTCTTACATGACTGTTGAGGGATTTTTCTAAGAACCTTTCATCACACGCTCCATCATCTCATCTAGCACATTCAATCATTTCTCGATGACACACTCTTGCTTCCGTGGCTCATACTCGACTGTTGAGGGGTATTAATTACATGAGCCTCTTCATTCACACACTAGGGGGCATCACCAATCCTCCCCTTTCATCATAATAACATATTACAATATCTTCATTTTACTATCATACATTCTCACCTATTCTACTAGCATCATTATATCAACTACGTGCTACACATTCCATTCAATAAACATTTCATCACTCACATTCCATTTGATATTTATTCTCATTTACCATACACACATTATCTACCATTACTAACATTATAATGTAAATTTATATTCATAAAACATGAACAATACACATACTAGGACAATAACCATAGAATCATACAACATCCATTACATCGCAACGACAAAACATTCCAACATAGATTTATCATATATCAAAAATAGGTGTCCATACATATATTGCTAGTACAATCATCATCACAAAACATTTCTCACAACTAGGGGCAAGGCCCCCACATCATATATAATAGTCCCAATTATACCTCATCATCACTATCACTCTTGTGTACTACAAGAGCCCTAGAACTGGATGCCTCTCCACCAATGCGATGTTGCTATTCGTGGCCCCGATACTACTCAACTTGCCTCTCAATAACGTCATATCCATAGACTAATTTGTGAACCGACACTACAAATCTACATACCGCACAAACACGTCCTGGGCTAAGGGACCACCACCTGCTTTGCTTCTCGGCTTATCGAGTCTCCTTATGCGCCTCGTCCCTCTCACCTAGCGATCATGTACATGTCACAATTTGCTTTATGGTTACTAGCTTAAATAGATGGGCATGCTCACCCGCATTATATCATCCACGCGCTCTAGTATACCTCTGCCTAGGGCATTCGTCGGCACATTTTACATCAATGTGCGGATGGATGTGTCCACAATCAATGACCAATAGGCATCACCTACAAACACACACAACAACACGTTAGATCACTATACAACACAACATTAGAAAACCATAACACACACAATGCACATATACACAAATACTTACGATCAACCACAACCGCTACTATAGGATCAGGGGCATGTGCTTCCCCCTCTCCCCCTCCTCTAGGTGGTAACTCTATTGGGCTTGAAAATAATGGGTATAACAATACCCACGAGCTTCCCACCATGCACGATACTCCTCGGTGTAACCCATGTCATCTCCATCAATAGCTTGCTATCATTGGATCCACCTCATCCGGCCTTGGTGGAACTAGCTGCTATGTTGTGGGCCCTAGCCTAGCACCGACCCACCTAGGTGCTCTGATAGCTCTCAACCATATGTATGGCTTTGGGGGTACATTCCTGAGCCATACCAAACTACCGTGACACCCTCTCTACTTGAAAAATCTTCGCCACACCTTAGAAGCGATCCTCTAGCCACATAGTCCTCCGAGTACATCACAACTCTGTAACATCCTTTAGCCATCGCCCATAGTCATGATATGGCCTCCATATAACTGCCTTGGGCCCCATCCTATCTATAAGTTCCTGAAGGTATCCGTATCCATCTTCTTGCCATGAATGTCAACCCACCTCCTTACAAATATCTCTGGCCTAGCCCACTCCCCTCGTGGACCTACAACTGGTCTCAACACAACTATATGCTCATATGCCCACACATGCAACAATGTGGTGGCTCTTATCCCTCCACCATGCTCATCTTGTGTAAACCGGTATAGATCTCTATATAGGTGGGCCAACACACACCATGCCCACACATATCTAGTACCATCCTCTTCGATCTGTGACATATCTCATGCATATTATACTAGATACCTACACCTCCTCCCTCTACAACTATACACGATGCAATCACAACCGCTATGAACTTCTACAAGCGTGGAACACCAAATCGTAGAATACTGTCTAGGCTAATATGGGCCTCGGTAGGTACTCGAGTCCCCACAAAATACCGTCTCGCAGTTCACATCTTCCATTCCACATACATCTTTGGCATGACTCATAGTCTCTCTCCCATAAGCTGGCAATCACGGTTCGTGATATACATCCTCTAACATCACAATCATCTCCCTCGTAGGTAACAGAATGTGTATGTATCTCGCACACCATCTCTCGCATAAGGCAGTCAACATGGGAATATTATGGGGCACATCCCCATCCGTGCTATGTGTCGCAGGCTGACATGGTCCATCACATCCCAATTCTCATCTAACAAACCCAATCAAAATAACGACTCATATGCTACCACCACAAAACTCCCTTGAGTGAATATCTCTCTACACATCACAAAATGACAACAAACACAACGTTAGAATACATTACAAGACCAAATACACTCAATTATCATACTAGCACCATGTTTAGCAATATTCTACATCCACTACATACATCATAGAATGGGGTGCACATGAGAAGGAAACCATCGCTGGTTTTGGGCGCTTCTATCCCAGGGGTCACTAGCGCCCTCACCGCTTTTGTCTAGGTCTCAAATGCCAAGAAAATAAAAAATCTCAAATTTGTAAAAATTCAACCAAAATGACTACTACACCATACACTTTGCAAAAAACAATGCACTTACCAACTCTACGGTCATACACAATGTTATGATGGTTGCCACCCTCTCAAATCGACTAGGACACTGCTGCTCTCGCTTGCAAAATTTTCACCCACTTCGTGCTCACTCTCACAATCACATACAAAACAAATGAAGTGACTCAACACTTTTTCACTTCACTACTTATAGCTACTTTTTCATCACTTACTTTACTATAGTCATTATTTCGTGTCTATTTCCACAACTAATACACACTACACCGTTTTTGCTATATCTTGAGTGTTTCTACTCCGATTTACACCATGTTTCTTTGCACTTTTTTAGAATTCCACCTACCACTGTATTGAACACGTTTTTCACATGTTACCTCTTTTCTACATTGTCTTCCATTCACTTTATACACATTTTAGTGATTTTTACCATTTTCTATCTATTTCATGCTTACTTTCGACTTAGCGTTCGTTCTTTTCATCACTTCCCCTTTTGCTAAAAGGGGGCATATCATTAGGGTCATCCTATAATCCCCCTTACATTAGTCAAACCTACCAACTCACCATTTTTCAAACATTTACTAATTCACGACAATTCACCATTAAACCCCCTAATGACCTAATCGGGGGCAACAAACATACAAATTTCTCTAATGCGATATTTCATCATTCCCCCTAATGACCTAACTTGGGGGCAACAAGTGATTAAAAATATTTTCACGTGACATTTCATCAATTTCTATTGACTTCCCCTAATGAACTAACCTAGGGGCAACTTGCATAAAATCTCTCCACGAGTAACCAATCAAACAATTGATCAATCAATCAATCAATTAACACATTCAAAATTTCTAACAAATCAACATCATTCAATCAATACGAGTTCAACACAATTGGCCTCTCAAATGACCTAACTTGAGAGATTACATTCATCACTTTTCCTAGATGACCTAACTTGGGAAGTTATTCTACATTTTGCATTTGTTTCAGATGACCTAACTTGGAAGCCCTCTCACAAATTTGTGTTTGCTTCCAGATGACCTAACTTAGAAGCCATCATTCAATTCACGATTGGTTCTAGATGACCTAACTTGGAAGCCATCATTCATTTCATGTTTGCTTCTAAATGACCTAACTTGGAAGCCATCCTATTGCGGTGACACCTATGGAGTGGGGGCAAGAGTGCCTTTCCTATATCACTCCTATATGGGTCAACTGTTTAATCAAAATCATTTGGATCCAAAAACCACAAAATTTGATTTGAGTCTATCTATAATGGCTAGATCTTGAGGATGTAGTTAAAGATTGGAGAATAACACACTTTTCTCCCTACACTCTTCCTCTGGCGCCAGGATACCCAAATCCTCTGGTTATTCATTCGTATACAAGCATTCGGGTTGGGAATTGATCACTCCCTACCCACCTATTCATCATTATACCACGTTCGAAATCATCATACATCCTAATCATCACATTCATTTAGTACATTTCATCACAAAATTTACACTTTTTTGTTACATTACATGGATCAACTCATTGATCCATGGTTCGACATGCTTTTATAGTTCTATCGGCATGCTTCTACTACACATATGCATGTTCTTCTACAACATGGGCTTCTCTGAATTTTTCCTCGGTACACATCTCTGTCTACTTTATGTTACCAAGATTTGCACTCACCAATATAAATTGGGGGCAATGTAGTCACAAAATCACGCACTTACTATTACATTTATACCGCATGTATGTTATTTTATATATGGATCTTGTGTAATAAAAGTATTCACTAGTGACCTATCCCCTAGTCATGTCGTCAGTTAGTCGGTCATCATTGTTATGTGTTTGGTATAGTCATCAGTTGTCTATATAGTTTTGGGTGTCTTTCAGGGAGTCTTAGGTGTTGTAATTTTCTTGATTGTCATCTTAAGTCCTACACTGGGGTGACTAGGGTATTAGGGTGCCCAGTCTATGATTTTAGGTGCCCTAGTTTCCGTAACTCTTGGTCCTAATTTTTTCTTTGAGGTCGGTCTTTGTCATTACCCCATTCATTCCCCTAGGTGGTAGTTGGCATTTCAGGTCACTAGTGTTGAAATTTGAATAAGAGATCCCTATATAAACATAACATACTCACTACATTATGGGTGTACATCTTACTATCAAAGGTAGCTATCTACTAAGGCAAGTGACTACATTTGGGCATCTTCTACATCTGCATCACACAAGCATAGGGGAAAGGGTTGTATTCATTCCATTTCATCCACCATTTGTATTTTTACATATAGTTCTTTCCCCCTAATTCCGTGTCATTGGTGCTAGGGCACCCTAGGCACAAAATTACACACACAAACACATAAAACTACATTGGGTCTGGAATGTAGTGCAACACTTAGTCGTAAGTCCACCATTGTGGCAGTTAAGGTCAATCTGACCCCTTCATTTGCATCTTTATTTTTTTAGGGGTGATGCTTTGTATGGGGTTTGGTAGGTAGATCTTCACACCATATTATTGGTGACATAAGTGAAGATACAATGAAAACTGTGCGATAGAGACGAAGAAAGCTGCGAAGACCTAGTGACACTATCGGAACTAGATCCTGAGCCTTTTTACATACCGAGTGCCAGAACATAGACCGGAGCGTCTCGATGTGTCTTAGTTCTCTCTAGGTGCCCTGGTTCGGTCAAATCTCCAACTTCTATAGTCTCCATAACTACTACTACTACTAATAATAATATAATAGTAATTATAATAAATAACAATAATAATAAATGATCAAAATACGAAATAGGATAAAACAAAATATCAATTTAGAGATAATAACATAAAACAAGTATTCAAAAATGATAAGAAATATATAAATGTAAATGCATGTAATTGTGGGAGAAATTGGAGATTTAGTCAGGTAAGGTAAAATCCGTGATCGTGCATAAGCGGTTGAGGGAGTTTCAATCAAACTACGTCCTTATAATATTAAAATAAAATAAAAAATAAGTAAATAATAAAATAAATGTACATAGTAATAGTTAATGATTTTAAGCAACAAACATTAATAAAATAATTAAATGTGTGATAACATGGATAATTTTTTTTGATCGTTAAACACTTTTGATTGGAGCTATGAACCAGAGGGTTAGTAGGGCCCACCCTACAACAATGTCCTCAGACAAGATATTACAATTAAGACCAACACAAACCACTGCGGACACCAAGTCCGCACTGACGATGCAATTTTTCACCACTTCCATTTTTAGAGCCACCAGCCACCGCCAACGCCAATGCCAATGATGCAAATTCTGCCATCGTCGAGAACCACCAACCGAAGCCATGAGCCACAACCAACGGTGATGTAACACCGCGACCACCAAAGCTGCTACAACCTATCGATGATGCAAAGCCACCACCATCGTTAAACCACCTGAAGGGATCACACCTAATGGGATTTGAACACAGGTGGATCCAAACACAACCATCCATCTTAACTAATCCACCCAAACCCCATTAGCGAAAGTGGTTTGGGATACCTCTCGTCTTTGCATTGACAAACATGCCTCATCACATTCAACAAAAGATTCATGCCTTACCCTGACCCCCATCACATTGACCACAAGCCTTGGCTTGACACCATGTTGAGAGACACTGACCTCCGTCACCGAAACAACCTGACCCTTGGAAGGCCGCCTAAGCGAGTAACGATGAGCTATAGAGGTGGCCATCCTAGGGAAAGGACCCCGAGACATCCCACATATATACCACATTCCCCACCACTAGGGTAAACCGGATGGGCTAAAGTGGTTTGGGATAACTCTTGTGCCGTAATGCCGGACATGCCTCGTCACATTGAACACATGATTCATGCTTGACCCTGACCCCCATCGCATTGAACACCAAGCCAACTTGGCACCACGTTGAGAGACCACCTCCGCCAAAGCGGTGACCCGCTTGAGAACTACCTAGCCGAGTAACAACAAGATATAGAGGTGGCCAGCCCGGGAATGGACCCCGATACCTCCCACATATAGCCCACATTCCACACCACTAGGGTAAACCGGACATGCTTGTTAACAATGATAATTGTTTTAATGGAAGGAAGTGTAATGGGAGTCGATGGCGGGTGGTGGTGTAATGGCGGTACTTGAATGGTGTGAAGCGGGAATGCGGGAATGATGCCCATAGCTTGCCTATTACGACATTGATGGATGTAACGGTGGTGTGTGGGTATGGAGTGCGGGAAGCATAAGGTACAAGGATTGTTTAAAAAATTCCTTAAAGAAATGTGATTTCATGGACTGTCATGGCGGTTGTGCTATTCACACCAATGAAGCGATTTACAAAAGACATGGGCATCCTCATGAAGCATTTCCATTGTTTCAGCGATGCGACCAACATGTATCCACATGATTGGTTCACCTACGTTAGCATACTATCAATCATTGCTAAAATGGGAGCTTTGGAATATGGCACATATATTCATCAAAGAATATTTGACAACATGTATTTTTTTTCAAATGTTGTGGCTGTAAATACCCTGATAGACACACATGCAAATGTGGATGCCTATAAAAGGCACATGAACAATTTGAAAAAATACTACACAGAGATGTGGTCTCATGGGACATCATGACTATAGGGTATAAGAAAAATGATTTTGTTGAAATGGCTATAGAAACTTTCAAGAAAATGCAAATGGTAAGTTAAACGCTAAACTTCACAGCCTTTTCCAAGTATTTTCCTAGATCATGTCAATAGGGGCCTTGCAAAGGGGTGGGGACATCCACGAAGGTGTAATAGAAAGTGGATTTCTTTTTGTATGTTGTTGTTATAACAAGGCGTGGTTTGTTTGACACTAATGTCTTAAAGAAATGCGTTCAAATTGGACTACACATATTTTCAAGTAAATGCATTTAATTGGTGTAAAGCCTTGACCGTTAATCCCCGGATGTGCCAAAATAAGATCTTTGGGACTGAGTATGGACACCAACACAATGGGAATTTATTTTATCTTTTGTCTTTTGTCATATTTTTAATTCTGATTTATGGGTAGATATGTATAATGCAAAACTTTGAAGCATGAACTTGGCACACAAATTGTTTGATGAAATCTTTGAGCAATGAAATGGGAGTTCACATTTAGTGGTGATGTTGAGTATGCATAAACCATGTTTGTAAAGGGATTAAAACATTCAAGAAAATGCAAATGGAAGACTTTAATGAACTTAGAAACATTCCATAGAGTCCACTTAGTTCATGCCAAACTTGGAGCTTTGGGATGGTCTTGTGCATGTCCAACTAGCTCAAAATCACTCTTTCCCATCTCGATTATCGAAAGGCATAGTTTTCTTATCTTTGTCTTACATAATTTTTATATTCTTAGTTTTTCCTTCGCAATGAAATATAAATATTAAATCAAAGGAATATTTTACTTTTGTTTATTAAAAAATGATATTGTAGTGCAAAACAATAAAATTTACCTTGTGTTTTACATAACCCATATGACTTTTAGTTTGTTAGCCATAATCTTAAATCCCATTCTGGGATGTCTTGGCAACTTAAGTAACCAAACCTGGATATAAGTAACCTCTTTAAATGATGAGATAAGTTTTATATCTTTTCAAACATATCAATCGTTCCATTGTAAAAGTTAATAAATTAGGATTTTCATTGATGTGTGAAATACCTCTCTGAACCCCCAATCTGAAATGTCAAGGTTTGAACTTGGTCCTTGTTAACATGAGATGCCACAACTAATTTTTCAACACCCTTATTTCATCATTTTATCATTTAATGTAGCACGTTAGGAGATTGTTGACCATGTTAGAAGTGTCGGTATTTGCTGAAATTTAAAAGTTCGGTTTGGTTATGGATTTTCGTTTAGGCCGGGGTGAAGAAATGGATATCGGCCTCCATATACCTCTACCATTTATCCAAAAAAATTTCTTGCAACCCTTAGCTCGAGAAAAAAATATCGCCGATTAGTTTTGTATGGGGGTTTTGTAGGCCTTTGATCGCTGGTTAACTAGGTCAAACTAGTCCAAGTAGGACCGGTGGCTTCATAAAAGTAGTCGCCATTCATACTTTGTTCACCATTTCTAAGTTTTTTCAACTCTAGTTAATTCCCTATATATAGGAGAGCATATAGGATTTGTCTCATGTTGCGTTCAACCAAAATTGGACATTTTCACGAGACTAGTAGGAAAAGGTGAAAGAGGCGCCATAGGACAATCTTCAAGTCAATTAATTGACGTGAATATTCTAGAAACTTATATATGACTGTATGGAACTCTCTTTTGTTGCTTGTTTTGAGAAATTTGATTGTCAGGAAAATGGTGTTTCTCTCTCCTCTCTCCCCCTCTCTCTCTCTCCTCCTCTAGTTAGGAAATGAAATGAATGTATTTCTAACTCTCTCTTGTTGCATGCTAAGTATTATAATCATGTGAATGGAAAACTATGAAAACATGAATTATGCTAGATTTTGGGTAGATTCCATGCCAGCAGTTTGTGTTGACCATGTGATGGATGCAGGTATCAGGATAAGGACAAGTGAAGTGTTGTTGGTGTTCGCATAATAACATGTGATCGGAAAATATTGTATTTGTATATGATATATCAATGCTATTGTTATAAATATAATTGTCATTTATTGATTTTTCGTGAAGAATATGACATTGCTAGCATATTGGGAAAGTGTGTTATTTTTATACTTAGTTGCACTTTATATGTTGACTAACTCTCTACTTGGTCATACTTTTATATGTTGGTTGAGTAAGATAAGTTGATTGTATCATGTTGCTATGGAAATTGATGTCAAAATAATTCCAACGGATAGTGTCGTAATCAAGGTAGGAGGGTGAATTTGAAATATCATTTTTAAAACTAATCAAACCATGGAAATTTTGGATGTTAATTATATTAGTAAATTGGATAGTAATAATTTGAGAATGGCGTGTCTTATCTACTTGCTAGTGATGTGTTGAATCTAGAAAACCATGTAGTCTTCAAGAGACATAAAAACTTGTAGTAGTGTGTTTTCATAGGGTGGAAAATGAGAATCAAGCCTAGCATGAAATAACAACCCTTTCCGTAAGGAATGGTCCCTTGAGTTACCCCGTGCCTATTTCCATAGTGGAATTGAACTTGGTCAAATTTTAACTATGTCATTCCATTGCTATATCAATATTAGGTCCTACCGTATGTCGAGAAAAGGGGTCTCACATGTGTCTTCATAACCTCCTTGGGGTGGGAAACTTGTACCTCATCCATCCTTAGTGCATGGTCCATGAGAATGCTCCTTCTTTACCCTCATGGGCCAATTGTCACTTTCACAAGTATTTAACTAGAGACTTGTTAATGGAGCCAAAATCACATCGTGAATGAACCCCCTTACGACATTCCTAATCCTAATGGTTAAAACAAATGTCCTCTTACCATGTAGAAATGAATACCTAGAGGTTGCATGAAGGCTTTGCAAGATAAGGACATTGGATTACTCTAGTATTGTCTTGTAGTAGGGTGTAGGAACCCTCAAGTGCTAATGAATGTAATAGATCATGTGACCTCTCATGATGTTATTGGTCAAATAAACTATGATGTATGGTTACCCAACGATTGGAAATATTGCTTTAGAAGGCTTTTGAAACACGTAAAATTTTATTGAATGTCCCACTTGTAATACATGTGTAATATTTGAGTTGCCTAAGGACAATAAATTAAATCATACGCGAGGAATCACACTCCATGGAGATAGGAATGCATAAGTGTTGAGTAATTGGCATATGAATTACAATTGTTCAAAAAGGATGCCATCATAGGACCAAAGTAACCATGTAAATGTAGTTAAAACAAGGGTAAATAAGATTAAACTGGAATGATTATTACGAAAATTGTATGCCCTTGAACGATGTCAAACAAACTAAAATTCCTAATGTGATCATAAAAGTGAATGAAATAAAGGAGAGCTTCACTAGTGATAAAACAACCTATTAAATCGGGAAAACCAACTTTGAGGCATGAACACATACTTTGTACGCATAAATGTGGTTAAACAATGATGCTAAATGAAATAATGAACATGTAGCCTTGAGAATGGAATACCTTGGGCTATTACCAAGGTCTTGTGAGTTAAGGATATTGCACTCTAGTTTGACTTGTAAAAGTGAGTAGAACCCTTGGGTGTAGATGGGAATACATTAAACCTAGGATCACTTAAGAAGTAAAATTTATGGACGAAACATGTAATTAACTTGTAACTATCAAGAATGAATTCTTAAGATGATGAATTAGAAGTAAAGTGAAATGTGAGATTTGTCACTTAAACTCAATGTAAAACCTCTATAACATTAACACAGGTGAAATATACCCTTCCATGTGTAACATGATTTGTGAAAACAAGGAGTCCTAATTGGAGAAAATGGATTGTGAATCACATCACAAACGATGCAAACTAATTAGTTAACTTACATAGTTGGTTGTAATAACTTGAAAATGAAAAGAGTGTATCCTTAGTGTTTAAACAATACTATGAAAAGAACTCGGAATCGGTCCACTCTTGACCTAATAGCCTTCCTTTTACTTCTCATGAATTTTTCCTCCTTGTAATGAAAGTATAATGCCAAACCAAGTAAACATGATTCTTAGAAACGAATCCTTAGGACAAGTATTGGTAGACTCATGGGTGTGTAAATGTTCCTAATGACCATCAAGTTATATAAATTAATTGCAATAAGAGAAACGAGAAAAATTCTAATGGAACCACTATAGGTGAAATGTTAAATGAAATAAAGGAAAAATGTAGCCTAGTTTTAAGAGGAATGAAGGTTTACATGTTAAGTGTTCTTCAAATAATTAAGGTCAAATAATGAAAATAGGATTGTAATAAATATGTAACCATGAAAATGTTGTTTCATGGAAAGTGCCTATTCGTAAGTTTTTATTGTAGTTGGATCATTGCGTTGTACTTTTTAATTTGGGAAGATGTGGTTTGATGTGCATCATGTGGTTATGTTTTCTCCCCATTGTAATCCTCTTAGGTAGGCTTGGAAAAGTGTATATGTGTTGTCTTTATTTTCGGGGTTATCCGTTCCTCATCATGTTATATATGTGGGTTCATGGTGCATAAATGTCTTAGGTGATGTGAGTTATCTTAAGTGATCCCATGTGGTGTTGTGTATCAAGTAATGAAAGACAAAAAAATTATTCCGGTATTTTTATTGTTGTATTTGTGTGTTAAAATTGTGGGCATGAGATTTGGTATCAGATCGAGGTTCATACTCTCGAACCTATGATATAATTGGTGTTGTGATGATTATGCATGATGGTGGAGGAGTTGGAAGAGTAATGTGATATTATGTTGTGATGTGACAAACATTGTACTTGTGATATTATGAATGCACATGTTGTGCATACCACTTAGTGTGGATTTGTTATGATGTTGATGTGTTTCGTGATGAGATTATTCACTCTCTCTATTTCGTGAATTCAATGTGAATTTCATGTGTGATGTACCACCTTGTTGTGTGAAAGAAATGCTATTATGGCCTACAAATTGTTGTAGTTCTTTATTATCCTATGATATTGTATATGTGTATTGATGTGTTGCATGAGAAGTTTTCAAAGTAAATTGTGCATTATTGTGTTGTTGCCACCGCGTTGTGATGAATAATTGATGTTATGTCACCATGTTGTATTGTAATTGTGTATATGTGTGATGTTAGTCACTATATTCATCATACATAGGTATTCATATGTTATGTGATAAACATTTGTGTCGTGAATTAGGGGCATATGAAATCTTATGACCCTTATTGTATTGTACTAGCACTTTTGGTGCGTTATTTAGAAACATGATGTGTTGTAGATGTGGAATTGTTGTTATGTTATACCTCGTAAATATACCATGCATAAGACGCTATGGTTGCTATGTGTAAATCACTGTTGGTGTATATGACTAGAATTATCATCATTCAACGTCTTTTCCACCTAGTTGGTTAGTCATCTCACTTAGTGAGAATAGGTCATAGTTGAATAGGTCAATAGAGTTATGTACATGTGTTATGCACAAGAGTTACACAACACTCCTATATGTACTTTTTATTTCTGATCTATGAGCATGCCAAAAACTCTGCTATCTTTTTGTACTTTATTTTCCTTATGATTCATGCTCTTGCTAATTACGTGAAGCGTTCTCATCTCCACTAGAAGTGTAACCCCTCTTCGACGTAAACAAGGTTCCAACATTGATCCTCACTAGTGAAGGGGATAAGGATGGTGGAATAGGTCAGCGACCAACAAGACAAGCGGGAAGGGAGTCATGTGGTGGATGGGTAGGATGGAGGGACAACACAAGGCTTAGGAGGTTGGGTAACATTATTCATCTCTTCTCTTCTTAGAAAGATTGCAATTTGTACATGAGTACTTTATTAGGTCTTTAGTTGTTGGGACTCATTTGACGCATCTTTCTTCGATTGTTTATGGAGTCTTTTATTTCTTGTAAGTGGATGTTTTCCCTTAGGGGTTTTCATCCATTACTTGAGATATTTATTGTACATGGGTACCTCATCAAGCCTAGTTTTTGGGACCCATTCTTCTATTCTTCTTTTCCAAGAAGATGTTGTTTGTACCTGGGTACATTAGTAGTCTTAGTAGTCAGGCCCCATTGACACATCTTTTTAGTTTTTAGGGATTTCCCTTTCCGTTTTGACTTTCCATAATGTCTACCTCAGCTTCGATGAAGGGGGGATGTTGGTGTATATGAGTAGACTTGTCTTCATTCGACATCTTGTCCACTTAGTTGGTTAGTCATATCACTTAGTGAGAATAAGTCATAGTTGAATAGGTCAATAGGGTTGTGTACACATGTCATGCACATGAGTTACACAACACTCCGATATGTACTTTTTATTTTTGATCTATGAGCATGCCAGAAACCCCATTGTCTTTATGTACTTGAATTTCTTTGTGATTCATGCTCTTGTTAATTATGTGAAGCATTCTCATGTCCGATGGAAGTGCTGACCCTAGTTCGATGTGCACGATGTTCCAACATTGGTCCTTATGGAACAATCTAATAATCACCATTGTGTTAGTAATGTAGTAATGTGTTATGTTATGTACCCTACACTCATCGAACCTAAGAGAAGCAATTGGCAAAAGTGTACTTGTGGATAGAAAAGGCATGAGTCCAGGTGCCCAGAATCTTAAGCCTAATACGAGTTTGGAAGTTAAGTCTCATGTAGACTTAAAACCCACTTCTATTTGTTTGGTATACTTTGATATTGATTAGTATATTGTGGATGCGCACCACCTTAGGCTCATTTTATGCAAACTTGAGTCCCTTCTCTCTCGTATATGGGTTGTCCTTTGAACAATCCTATGTGATACTGACTATGTTGAGCCTTGTGGTAGTTTGAGGGATGATCCAAAAATATTATGATAGTTATATTATTTGATCAATTATTATTTATTTTCCGAGTCGCGCTCGATGTTAGAGAAGGTATAATGCCCTTATTAAGATCTTTGAGATGCACACTCGATGTAGGACGAGATCGATGTACTTGTGATGTTGCATATGTTGTTATATATTTTACGAGCTAAGGCTCGATATCCAAGTGCCAACAACTCGATGAGTACCCCTTTGGTGGCTATATAAGGCCACATAATGATTGTGATGTGATATTTCTCTATATGTATTTTATTTGTGAAATTGACCTTTATTTTCTCTTCCTTTTATAAAACCGAGAAAATTACGTAATTTAACTTTTGGTTGAGTTACTAATTGCAATTTTGGGTATTTAATTTGATAGTTATACTAACATAATGATTTTTACACTAACTACTGCTAATTAGCCATTTATTTTTGTTAGATTGAAAGTTAAATTTGAGTTGAAATTCTCTCTTGAGTTTCAAATTTATCTTCTCACTTGGCCCAAGGTGATTGAATTTGATGCCACTTTAAAATTTTGCTAGTTGATTGGCATGTTGGTTATAATGTTGTTATGTGTTGTAATAGAGACATGGGTTCACCATGGTCCGATGGTAGCTATGAGTCTACTTTGTCCTATGGGGTATGCCCCAGAATTCTGTTCACTAGCGTGGTTTTCAAACTACAAGTTATTATGTCACTTGGGTTAGAGGTGCTCGAACTCTGTGTGCCTAGGGCAACAAGGTGATCTGTCTTTTTAGTGGAGAGAAAAGGAAAATTTGTATTTATTTGTTTTAATGGAGGTGGTAGTCTATGCTTGATACTTAGTAGGATTATAGAGTTGTTTGGGAGGTTTATGGAGTTGTTTTGGGAGGATTATGGAGATTGGGAGGTATATGGAGTTGGTATTTATGATTCATGAGTACTCATGTGAGTCTGGTTATGTTTTATGTTGTTGAGGATTGATGCTCCTCATTGATGATATGATATTTGATCTCATCTTGACACTGTGTACTTACAAATTTATGGTTTTGAGTTGTGTGAAACTTGTGTATGTGTATTATTGGGGATTCCTTATTGTTATAATAAGCTTGTGTTACGAGTAATATTTGTGCCGAGGTCATGTGTGTGTCGAGTTCTATGTCATGTAGATTGTATGTTTCTTCCTAGGTTTGGGTTGGTGGTCTTACGCTCGATTATGGTAATGAAAATATGTTAACAAGATGTTTTGTGGGTCGTTAGTGTTGTTTTTGAGCTTTGTGTGGCATCGTGATATTATATTCCATTGAGAACCCACAAAAATAAATCAAATTAAAATCCTTAACAATGAAAACATTACAAGTATTAAATCAAAGAAAATGGTATAAAAGAAAAGAGAACTGCCAATCTTCACAGAACATAAATAATTGACGAAATTTATAAATTTTGTTTGTCTTCGGGTGGTCGTCGTGTTTCTTGTGAGTTGTTTGCTAAGCGATATGTGTCATTATTGAATTTCCTTTCTTACTTATCTCTCTAGCTAACCTTAGCATTGTGTCGCATCGAGGACGATGCTATTATAAGGGATGGAGATGTAATGCCCCATCCCATCACATCGGTTGGTAAGCCATCTATGGACCATCAATGTTGTAAACTTTGATTGTAGGTGTTTTGTGTGAGTGAGCCACTTAAATCCTCAATGGTACTCGTTGTGAACCCTAGTTTGGAGAGGATTACTCCTTTTATTCAACCGACCCTAATCTTTCTAGATATTAGTATATCAATTTCAAGTAAATGCACTTTCCTTACGTTAATCTTGAATATGTAATTGCTGAGTTGGGATGCACCTTGCGAGCAATTCATTTGGGTATTTGTATATAAGTTAATAAACCATAATTTTCCATTATGGATGGAGTTTTCCGTGATTTTGATTCTTAACATAGGTGTCACTCAAGCTCTAATTGCGGAAAATACCATAATAATAATGATACAATCAAAATTTAACGTATGAACTAAATAATAATAATAATAAATATAAATAGTAATAAATGATCAAAATATGAAATAGGATAAAACAAAATATCAATATGGAGATGATAAAATAAAACAAGTACTCGAAAAATATAAGAAATATATAAATGTAAATGCGTGTAGTAGTTGGAGGAATTGGAGTTCTAGTCAGGGAAGGTGAAATCTGTGATTGTGAATAAGCGGTTTACAGAGTTCCGATCAAACTATGCCCTTATAAGAATAAAATAAAATAATAAATAAGTGAACAATAAAACAAATGTACATAGTAATAGTTACTGATTTTAAGAAATAAACACTAATAAAATAAACATGATTCACCAAAGACGTGTGCATCCTCATGAAGCATTTTCATTGTCTCACCAAAGGCAACCAATTATTGTTTCATTGCATTCCTTATGAATAATATTTGACAACATAACTTTTTTATCAGACGTTGTGGCTGCAAAACCCTGATATACATATACAAATGTGAATGCCTACAAAAGGCACATGAACAATTTGACAAAACGCTTCACAGAGATGTGGTCTCATGGGACATCATGATTACAAGGTATGCAAAAACTGGTTTTGTGGAAACGGTTATAGAAACTTTCAAGCAAATGAAAATGGTAGGTTAAACGCTAAACTTCACAATATTTGCCAACATTCTCCCAGACCATGGTAAGAGGGGCCTTACAGCAGGGTGGGGACATTCACCAGAGCGCAATAGAAAGCGGATTTCTTTTTGTCTGTTGTTGTTGCAATAAGGCATGGTTTGCTTGACAATAATTCCTTAAAGAAATGCGTTCATATTGGACTGCACACATTTTCAAGAAAATGCATTTAATTAGTGTAAAGCCACTCCTCAACCTGGCTAATAATCCCCTAGTCATGCTAAAATAAGAGCTTTGGGACTGAGTATGGACACCAACACAATGGAAGTTCTTTTGTCTTTTGTCAGATGTTGTAATTACTATTGCTGAGTAGAAATGTATGTAAAACGTTGAAGCATTAACTTGGCACATGAACTATTTGACTAAATGCCGAGCACTGAAATAAGAGTTCACATTTAGTGGTGACGTTGAGTATGTAAATAAAAGTTCTTTAAAAGGATTAGAACGTTCAAACAAATGAAAACATAATACTTTAACTTGGCAACTCTCTCTAGCATCTGCTTAGTTCGTGCCAAACTTGGAGCTTTGGGGCGGTCTTGTGCATTACAGACTAGCTCAAAATTCCCCTTTCCCATATTAGTTATCGACAAACATGGTTTTCATCTCCAATACCAATGGGATAATACTTTCCCAAAAGTTCTTTTCTTTCTTGACCCTAGTTTTATTGATCTTCATTTCAGTTTCCAAGAGGAATGTGTACAAGGAGATGATCTCGGGGAAGAGAGCATTTCCATTTTCCATTATCATGTTCACCATTGGTCACTCATCCTTCCCCAAATTGTGAAGAATTGAGCTTTCTTCAGGGATTAAGGATCAAAGCTAGAAATAGGAGAAACTGATTTAATTGGAGGAAATGATGATGTACCTAGTTTAAGAAATGACTGCACATATGAAGACAAGGTCCTTACATGCTCCTCAAACTGATCAATTGTTTGCTTGTACTCCTCATTCCTTACGAGGATCCATGTTGAAGATTCCTTGAACATGTGAGTATCACCCTCATGCGAAGCTTGACCCAAAGAGACTTTGGTCATTTCATAATCATAAAGTTTTATTTCCTCCACATGATTATTTTTTTTTGGACGTGCATCCTCAACAAAATGAGCTCCGGAAACCTCAGTGAAGAACCTAGAGGTTGTCTGTGATTTCTTAAGCCTCTTCTTAATAATGTACTTCGATATGGCCTTAAAGTTTTGTGCCACAACCTACTACATAGTTCTTGAATCCTCTTTGAGTAATTCATTTACCCATGAGAATAGTTCATAAGGAGTGGAAAGAAGATCGACACTTTGGGATCTTGGTAAGGAACCAAAGCATGATTGTAAAGGGCTGGTTCAACCTCCTCCGCAAGAAAAAGTGGATCTCTTGGATGCTCCCGAGACTACGAAGGGTCTATCTCACACGGATCAAGTTCCTCAACATGATCTTTAATGAACTTTGAAATCTTATGCACTTCCATTAAGGGGATGATTCACTAGTCATTGCAAGTTTCCTCTTCTTAGAATGAGATGAGCCCGAACCTTCATCAGATACTTTACGGGATGAGGAGAGAGATGATTGCCTAAGAAAAGAACCCATTATGCCTCTTTCAATGTAGGATGTGATTCTCTTCTTATACCAATTTTTGGAGCTTTGAATCACATGCATTGTCCTCTCCTTAATATCAACTATTTCTGTGATGTGCCATGGGATAGGAGAGAGAGGTGAAGATTTCAGTCCCTCATATTCGGGGTCAAATAGATCCAAGTCATCATCAAGCACATTTTGATCAAACCATTCAAACTTGAAGGATCTCATTTTCTCAACTGTCATTCTCATGTAGTCCCTCCTTTTGACCTCCAAATCATCAACACAATTGACCCAAAAGTCCTCAATTTGAGGAATATGATGCAAGGTGGGAAGAATAAAGGAATCAGGATCAGTTCTAATATCAAAATTATCTCTCGCCACATATGAATGCATATTGAAGGCAACGATGGAGGTCTCAATGTTTGAAGCATCAACCAAAATATTGCATGAGTAAATGCCCAAGGAGATGGGAAAAGAAACACCCTTATTATTTACTGGCTTGGATCCAATATGAACTTGGTCAAGGTTTCGACATAACTTAATCAGGAGGATTTTATGGCTCGAGTACCTCGGAAACCAAAGAGGAGCAAGGTTGAATCCACTTACCCTGAGATAAGTGAATGTAGAGAATTGTGTGAAGAATCCTCCATACCTTGTGATCAACTCCATTACTTGAGGTGAAATTATTCATTCAAGATATCCTTCAAGCAACCGAACAATGTACATAGTGAATACATCATTCACTCTTGTGAAATGTGAGTCACCCTCCTTGAAAGTCGATTCATCGATACTTTTCAAATTTAGGATCCCTCTAAGGTACATTTTGGGCAAGAGAGACCACGAAAGGGCCTTTTGTATCGATGTCATACACTAAGTAAGATGTCACAGTGAACCTCTTAGTGATGCAAAATTTCTCCAATTGCCTTTGAATGTTGTCACTAATTATTTGAACCCAATAAATCATTTGATCCCCTTCACCGATCACCAATATAAATTGGGCCATCCATTCATGAAAGTCCCTAGTTTTTTATTCACCCATCAATTTGTTTAGGAGCACAATTATATTTGAATATTCCTCATGGAATTCATTATGAAACAATGCCTTGCGCATCCGAGAAGGACTTCTCCCTTTCTTGAACCATGAGCCAATTATAACCCCTTGAAGATAGGAATCTATCTTTGACCATTTTGGGACATAAAATCCTATGTGATGATGACCATATTGCTTTGGGTGGGAATTTGTAGGCATTGTGAGATTCATTTAGGTGTCAAAGTTTCCAACAAAGAATGTTCATCAGAGAGAGATAGTTCTCATTGCCGAGATCATAGTGCCTTGCACAAGTGATCTAAATGGAAATTGGATGTCCTCCTCCCTTGTAGAGTCCTCACATGAATATATTTTCCTCAACATTTCCCCATGGATCCTTCATCATTTTGGCCTTTATATCATCTAAATCCTAGTGTGTCACATTAATGTCTCCAACATTCAAGTACTTAGTGGTCAAACTGGAAATAGGCTTAATACAGTGTACTTGATATTCATGGTTCCCGTAAAGAAATAGTGAGGAAATGAGAGGATGAAGATGTGGGTGAAATTTGGATGCAAACAGAGTACTTACTATTTTTAGTAAGTCATACCTCACCCTTACTTTCTATTTATAGCCAATTTCCCCAATTTTCATTTTTGGCAATTTTTGGAATTCTAGACCTGGGAATTGCACCGAGGTTTCAAAATTGTTTCTTCTTGTCACCACAACTTCCTATTTTTAGAAAGGCATCTGATGTTGACTTACTAAAAATATAAATGGGGCTTTTAGATGTCCGTTTGAGTTGAAAATTGTTTCATTGGATTAGTTTATGTTTTGTGATTTCATGGTTCAATTTTTAAGTGTTTTTGATCTCCAGGTTTTCCAGATTTGAAAAGGAAAATTATTCTAATAAATATTCAAGGGGATGCTTTGAAAAAGTAGAGAATCAATGGAAATGATCTTTACATCATCTTAAAGGTGTTCATTAGCATTAGGATCCACAAGCAAAACTTTTGAGAAAAAGGAGTAAGAATGAGGGAGATATGAGAAAAAAACTAGTTTTGGCAATGGGGTTTTTGAAAAATTTCAGAAACATAATAGTAGTACAACAGAAATGGAGGGAAGGAAAATATGAAAAATGAGGATGAAAATGGCTAAGTGTTTATTCATACTCACCTTTACACTCTAACCTAGCTAACTCATCCTTGACCATCTTAGCCTAACCCAGAGTTAACTGGTAAGTGAGGATGGGTTAAAAATTTCTAAATGGGTCTGAGATGTCCCCATTTCCATTAATACTTTTAGTAAGGGAAAAATGGACATTAGACTTGGAAAAATTTGCTAAGGGAGAAGGATTCATGTAGAGGGGGCCAAAACAAACCAGTTTATGAAGTTGTACATGAAGCCTAATGAACTAGTTTGCAAGTTTTAAGGGATGAAATGATCTCCTCCATGTACCCATGTCCCTTTGGGAAAGGGTGAAAATGGACAAAAAGCCTCTCAAAATGCACACTGGGTCTTATTCACATGAGGAAGGGGCCAGAACTTAGTTTGAGTGGAAAACTTGCTTCTAACACATCAATATGTTGTTTAAGTGATGCAAACCTTTCCTCCATGTGGTGGTGCACTTTTTGTCCATCTTGTACCTTTAGGAAAGGGGAAAAAGAGACATCACCATGCTCAAAATGTGCCATGGGTCCTAGCAACATGAGGAAGGGGTCCAAACTCAAAGTGAGTTTATAACCTCATCCTAAAACCATAAGTTGTCACTTAAGTGATGTAGGCTTATAAACCATGTGGTGGCACATTCTAGTGTCCCCCATGTCACTTTGGGCAAGGGAAAAAAAAGTATAAAGGGAAATAAGGTGTCTTCAAGTGTGGTTTTTCCACTTTTGGAAGCTTGCCTTCACCAAACACTGCCAAAAATAGTCATCCGAACCCATTTTCTTGCCCTAGGAGCTTCCCTAGGAAACCATTATACATTTTTGATTTCAAAATGGATTATAAGAAAATTACCACCATTTTTCAGAGCCAATTCTTTCTAAAATTTTAAAACCACCCCATTTTAAATTTTTCTCAATCCTTTACGTTGGTGAAATATACTACCACTAAAGTTTATGATAACCAAAAGGAAAACCAACTAATTGGGTATGAAGAGGGCCCCAAAAATTTCACTTTTGTTTTTTAATAAGGTCCCAAATCTTCATATAACTACCAAAAACCTTTTTTTAATCTCAACCGGGTTCAAGGATCTTCAATTTATGCAATGTCGTGCCCATATCTCAAAATTTGCACCATAGAATCTCCTAAAACATTTTTCAATGTGGAATAGGATTCCATGCATTTTTGATGAATATCTGGTTTCTTTTAAATTCAACTTGAGGCTCTCAAACCATTCAGAACAAGCTAACTAGGTTTTTCATTACTTCCATTTCCTTACACCATACCACAAGTAGTTCGGTGTTACACAACTTGTTCATAATCCTGATTTTTCTTGCATAAATTTCGTAAAATTAATCGAAGGATTATATAGCTATACCACACACCTCGTGGATGATTTTTTTCCTATACGTTCATGAGGGGTGTTCACAAGGTGCAAAAATCCTAAAAATAGGCCTTTTTGGGCCCTCTGGGAGTACTCGTCTTGTCTTGGATCGAGATACCTTCAAGAATCAGCTTGAATTACATCCGCTGCACATGAAATAAATTTGAAAAATCATATTAGCACATCCCTCCTAGCCATTATGAGGGAAACAAAATTATTAACTTTACCGGAGGGCATGTTTACATTGACCGAGAGAAGGATTTTCAAATGTGGCTTAGGTTGTCATGGAATTTGTTTTGAATTTTTCATGCTACACATTTTGCATGACAACACATGGTAAATCGTAGGGTCAACTAATATTCTTATAACAAGCTATACGATCTATCAATGTAATAATATCATTATACATAAGTCTAGAAAACCATAACAATTAATGAAAGATCCAAATGTAATCCAAGAAGTATTTATGTTATACACATTTTCATATGCTTATAATTTTTTGTTATACAAAAGTAAAATAAGGAAAATGTACTAAGCAACATTACAACCAAACCTAGTATGCAACTGAGATAGAAAGTTCACCATGCGGTGAATATTATATAGTTTAATTAGTCCTATCATTTAGATCACGTCTCTTTAATATTTTTAGGGGTAGAACTAATAGTTGTTTATGAATTCATTTTTCATGATCATGAATGTATAAATTATTCCGATTTTTAACCATGGTTATAAATATGCTTATAAATTCAACCCTTGTGATTTTTAATTATTATATATATTTTATTTAAAGCATCCCATAAATTCATGTCACCAAGGGATAAAACCAATGATGGTATGAATCTCACCCTACCATGTGAGAAATGCACAAGCTTTTTTCTCCTAGAGAGAGAAATGAGAGAGGCTTGAGAGAATATTTTGTTATGTTCACCTAGATATTATTTCTACCCCTTTTAAACTAAAAGGTTAGAGTGAGAAACCATTTTCCTAATGCTTACATTTTACTCATCAAGTTTTTAAAATTATGTCTCCTGAATACAATTCTTATAGATTCATGTTTATTTTCTTCATAATTTATCTTTTAATGAGTAAATTGCCTTATAGTGTATGAAACAACCAAGGTTAAACAAGTGAACATTAAACAAAAGCTGAACATACCAAACTTACATATGGTTTCCTAAGAGCTTCAAATATTACCAATGAACCCCCAACAATTCCCATAAGCCACAATGAAAGGATTGGTGCAAGCTACATTACTGAGCCAAAAGTTTTGTTAAGAGTTCGAGGAGTTTTGTTTCCAGACTTAGAGAGGAGCAGTATCTATGGACTAACCCCCAAAGTATGATAATTCAATGAGTGGTTTACCGAATCTATTATTATCAAAACCTTATCACCAATTATAACTCTAAGACGACATAGTTAGATTATTACTTTAATTTTTTTACATCTTCCCACCAAGAGAACCCACAAGCACATAAAACATTACCCAAACACAACCATCAATGCATATAATTTATAGAAAGGGTTTATAACATGGTATACTTCAAAACAAACAAAGAGAGTATGAATTATATACCTTTGAAGATGGGTCCCCATGACGAAAATAAATTTCCTTGAGCTCAATGCTCAAATAAATTTAAGTATATCGATATTTACCAAATGAATTGTTATAGTATAAACATCGATCTTCTCCCAAAGAAGACTAACATCACCAAGTTAGAACATCCAGTATGCCTGTCGGTGAATCCTCATATCCTAGAAGTATACTATGCTCCAACAAAAATAAGCTATGCGACAGAGTGAACCATCCCACACATAATCCATAAATCCTGAATTTATTACCTTATCCATCTCAACGGTGAAGAATATCATCATAGGAAATAAGGAAAAAAAAACATCACTTCCCAATCCACTGTTCAATACCGCATATCATAAAGACCAATCCACTCAAGAGAACATAACATCATGAGAGTCAATCAACCAAAAAGGACCTAAGAAATCATAGGAGTATCTCAACCAAAGAGGACTCAAAATCAAGTATGTCTCTCCACCAAAGGAGGACTAAATATCACTAGTGTCACTCCACCAAAGGAAGACTGAGTGTCCAATATAAAAGCAAGGTTGGGTCACTCCATGTTCTTATACACATAGAACCCCGTCACCTCAAAACCAAGGGAATTTCTTACAAACCCAAGTATGCAATCATGACACCTTGGGCATACCCTCATATAATAAGAGAGCATAATATGAACAATATAGAACCAAATCACCAATAAGCATGGAAAAGCACGTAACATTATTGACGACAATTTATCCAAGTGGCCTACAAAATGATAAAGCTTCATGTCATCAAAAAAATATTAAAACCATGAAATCTCAACATTCATAATGAAATGGCTAAGTAACCACATTCAAACCATGAAATTCTTGCAAAAAAGCCAAAAATAACAAGAAGATAACCAAAGCTTTTTAATAAGTCAAAAAAATAAAATATTGGTTCTAAAATTTCAAGTTTAAAAATATAACATATATGAAAATATCCACATCACAATCACTACGCAACCTTCCTTGGGCCGTCTGTAGGGGTACTAATCATTGAGTACACATCTCAGTATATAAATAATATGGATCTAATAAGATATATGTCATGATTTCTGCTCATAGAAATAAGTCTCCAAATCACCAAGAAATAACAATATCTATCTCCACTGTCAAATGCCATACCCAAATTTCATAACCACTGATGATATAGAGATCAAGAATGATTAACCAATCTCCATATATTTTCCATAACGA